>DWUN01001097.1:0-18172 GCA_018249975.1 Passova gellias
AATTACAAACTAATGAAACTTGTTATTATAATTTACATTAAAATGATGGACTTAAAATTATCATTATTTTTATACTTGTCCCTTCTAGTTATCTTCATGTTTCTGTTAGTGGAGTTACATTTATTGCCCGGCGGTCAGCTCGGCTTCCAGTGCAATGATCCGGCATTATCCTATCCTTTTACCGGTGACACCGTGAGCTGGAAATGGTTGATCGGTATCACTATACTGCTCCCGTTGGCTGTGGTAAGTTTATATTTGTAATACATTCATACATACATACATACTGGGTCCCTATTGGGGTAGGCAGAACGCACCAAGTGCCAAATATCTCTGTCTTTGTATCAATCTTTCTGGCATATTGGTATACATAATTATGTATGTATGTATGTGTAATTTGCTCATAATAATATACTAGTCCAACATATGATATGTTTTCAATAGTCTAAGTGTAATCAGTATAAATTATTGCCATACAAAAAAACCATATTATATAATTACTATATCATGAAATAAGTAACTTATGTAATGACAGAGTGTCACATTATTTACATTGTAGTGAAACGTCAAAATAATTATTACATGAAATATCCAATTAAATTTCATTTCATAGCCAATAAATCTCATTGAATATCCAACTAAATCTCATATTATAGCTGATAAATCTCACATTAAATATCCAATTAATTTAAATGAGGTAAACAATATTATTAATGATGACATAAATGGTCATTGATAATGTAAAAACTACTTATATATCCCCAGTTTCAATTTATACTTAAACTATAGGTAAAAAAGTCTACATTTTAAATTCCATTTTAAGAAATATTCCAATATTGCAATGGCTATATTTAGCTCTAAGGTATGCAGGTTTCCTCTCAATGTTTTCATTCATTAATGTAGCAAGTCATATTTAAATTAAGTTATGACACACGTGTAACTTTGAAAAGTCAGAGGTGCATGTCAGGGTTTGAACCCAGATCTCTGGAGTGGGAGGCTGCATTGTAAACTACTAGGCTATCACTGCTTAGAATATAATTCTTTTTGACAATCATATACTTATATATATTTTTACAGATGTTACTAATGGAGAGGCTCCAAGATAATTCTGAAACAAGCAAAAAACAAGCACTACTTTGGTACAAAGAGTATTTTTTTGGGGCTCTCCTCAACTTGACAATAGTACAAACCCTAAAACTAGCGGTGGGGTCTCCCAGGCCCCATTTTTTCGACACCTGTAGACCTAAGGAAGCCTTGACTTGCGAAGGGTATGTGAGTTCCTTGTATTGTGATGATATATTTTGACTAGTGTCAATGTAGATTTGTCTTTTGAAAGCAATTTTTAACCTTTTTTTTATAGACATTTATTATGCAAATATCATCATCATTTTCATCATCCCGTTTGTTACCATATCTGTTGAAACTAGGCGATAGAGTATTTTCAAAAAAGTTAGCGATCCGTATACAAACTCCGATAATGTAATCCAATGTGTGAAAGAATTACAAATAAAATTGTTATGTCGCGTACGCTGCGAAAATTACTGACAATAGAACAAAGAGATGTACTACTATGCAAAGCCTGGGCGCTATTACTGAAATAAAATAACATTTTTTTATCTGTTTTCAGATCTGAATATGTATCGAGTTATACATGCACAAAAGCCCACTGGATGAATCAGTCTGATAGAAGCTTCCCGTCGGGTCACACCTCCCTCGCCCTTCATACTGGCTTGTTTGTTGCGGTTAGTGGTTATTGTCATCATTAACTGAACTTTTACGGTGCAAAAACTTAATAAATCCCATAGTTTTATAGTTACTTATCATTAAATCTAGGCGCTCCTCGGATATTATAAGTCGGTATTAAGAGGTCAAAACAACTTCGAACGGTCGTTTGAAGTAGGAAAATAATTTGCCGCATACGTGACTTAAAGCTTTAATGTTTCATTGTTGCAGTATTATTTCCAGTGCGAAGCTTTAATTCTTCCATTGTATTGCAGTATTATTTGCACCAGCGCACGTCGAACCCGACGCCCCGGGCTGCTGTGGCGGGCCAGGTGGGCTGCGTGCTCGCCGCCGCGGCTTGCGCCCTCTCGCGCATGTCCGACCATCGCCACCACTGGTGGGACGTGCTGGCCGGCGCGCTCATAGCTGCACCCATCTTGCTGTATATAGTGAGTATTGAGGTTTAAAAAGAAAGAAACAAACAAACAATTAAACACTTGTATTTATGACTAGCTTTTGCTCGCGACTTCGTCGGCGTGGAATAGTGACTTTGGGCAGCATTTTTTCTTTCGTAAAAATATTTTTTTTCTTATTTATTATATCTCCAAGAATCAAAGTTTCATGAACAAAAAAACTTACATTCATATCTATAATAGTAGTAGGGATGTTACGCCGAACACTTAATAAAAATAAAACCAGGATATATTTAAAATAATAGTAATCTTCGGTTGTGTTGCTTGTACTAAAATATTCATATTTACTATATACTAAGTATGTGTAATATTATTCTTTTCAGATTTTCAATCAATGCAAAAACTTCCAATGCCTATGTCCGAAGGCTGATGAAATTGCATCAGCTGATCCTCTAGTAAACCCTCAATCTAACGCGGATAGCCAAAATGCAATATCGGAGAGTACATAACCAAATGCATTGTAGACAAAATAACCAACATTACATATTGTGATAGATCTTATGCTGTTGACTGCATGTAAAATATACAATATTTTAGTCAAAGTTACATTGTACCGATGAGTGAAGGTTTATAACTAGTGGTGTGAATCGCTTTATCTTTAGGCTAACGAAGTTTTGATACTAAACATTTTCCCTTCAAAAAAAACACCGTTTTTATCATAAATGATAGTTTGATGTGTATGTAATGTTACAACACATAAAAAAACGGCTTTGGACAATAAATAAGTTAAATTCAACTCCTCTAAAGTAAAAACGCATAAAGATGCAATGTAATGTTACAATTATTCACTGTAACTGATATTGACATTTTATTGCACGACAATGTTGATGTGATGTAATGTTACAACACGTCAATAAAACGGATATTTCGTCATAATTGAACACAAAATTACTGACTGTCTAAATTGGTTTACAGCTTTAATTGTTGCTATATTTTTAATTTAGTATCTACAATTGTAAGCTTGTACAGAATACAGATTGTTTAACGTGTTTCCATGGTGACGTTAACAATTGTAGAAAATTATTTATTCATTAATGAATACTAGTAATGATATAAAGGGTACAATTATATCCTGTGGTAATGTGATGAAGGAAGTAATTGAGTATACCAGCATTGTATGTATATTATATACAACATTTATACATAGTTATATATACATATTCGGACTGGTCGAGTGGTTAGACCCTGACTGCAAAACCGGAGGTTGTGGGTTTGATTCCCACCTAGGACAAACATTTGCATATGCAGCACATTTCTTTGTTCTGTGTCTGGTTGTAATAAAGATATATATATAAGTAATATATCGTAATTATATAATATGTATGTTTATCAGCTGTCCGATTATCATAACACAGGCGTTAAATTGCCTAATATGGAATCGGACAGCCGTGTGTGGAATTGTGCCCAGTTATTGTTATTATTATTTATGTGTCACATGTAGTTTTGTAGACCTATGTATTAAACTATACACAATATTACTATAATATCAGATAGAACAAATGAGCAATAATTAACCAAAGGAGAGAATAATTTGTCATGTTAAAATGTCATTTGCGATTTTTTTAAAGTAATTTTACAATAATAGCCTTTTCTCAACAGTATTTTTTTCCGATTTTATATGTTTTAAGTTACATATTCTCCTATATCACGGGAAAGGTGAGATTTTGACCTAAAATCTATTTTTATAAGAGAGATTGATATGATTAACCGGTAAGTTATTTTTGGAGATTCTAATGTAAGTTTTATTATAACTAAGGGAATAATAATTTGATTATTATTTATATCGTCTTGCGATTATATAGTCAGGGTTTAGCTTTATTCATTATGCTTTTACTATATTTTTTCAAAAGCCAATGTATAATCATCGTGATTGTAGAAAAATAAAAACCCTTTTTTGCTATATTCGAATACTATATAGAAGATTTGACAGAAAAACATTGACATTTAAAAAAATCATACACAGTATATGGTACTGTAGTGAAGTCTGTCAGATGCTCCTAGAAAAAATAATATTGCCTTTACTTACTTTAATATTTATTTTACTTTGCTAAGAGAAAGTCTGTGATTATTTTCTAGTGATAACATTGTGTTATGTGTGCACGGTATTGTGTTGGAGGGGGCTAGGGAGCTCCCCCCTTCCAGTATCAACAAAAAAAAACAAATGTCAAAATGCATAAATCACGGTCCATTCTATGCAGGAATATGCCGCCGTCAGACTAAGTGTTACTAGTAGGTTAGGTGTTTATTGAAACTTTGAAAATTCAAATACTAAGAAAAGAAGCTTTCTCGGATAATTTACTCCAAATCAAAGGTATTTTACATTTTAAAAAAAACCTATTTTTACTAAAACTTTGTTTTGTTGTCAGAAGTTGTACGACAATATTCCTTGCATATTTAGAATCATAAGTACAGTTTTGTTGTAAACGTTTTGCTTTGTGGATTTTGGTGTTTTAATTTTGTATAAAATAACAATGAAATATAAAGTCGGCGGATTGAAAATCGAACCCTAAACTTTACGGCGGACGAACGATCGACAGTATATCTTTATAAAGTGGGAATGCAGAATGAGACTAAAAACTAATAATATTAGTTGCATAGTAAATAACTTTGTGTGAACACAGCCTAAGCGAAATGTAGCTTTTTTACATTCCTATATTTTTTGTAGAATGTTTTATATACAATTTTGGCTTGTGAGGAACTATTTGTGTTTTATTTATTGTGTGCCGTATGTTTACATCACAATGTATTGGTTAATGTTTTGTCCTTGTCTACCCACTGAGTGGGAACGAGACAAAACAATTGATATTCGCGAAGGGCGAATATGAATTCTTATTTATTTATAGGTGTGTGGTGAATTTTCAATAAAAGTATGTTTAATACTAAAATACCATGTTTATTATGTCCATTTTTCATTCTCCGTGAAATTTTATTCTTAAATAAATAACGTGGAATCATAGTTTAAATCCGAAAAGGTGACAACGAATTTTCTTAAGTTACTACCGTGTAGTGACATCCATGAAAAGTAAATTTTACAAGATTTTTTTCATTAAAAAAAATTCAGGACTCGAATAAAATACAGTCACAAAAGAAGTATCTACAAACAGAAAATGTTTATACTTTTAAAACAAAACAAAAACAAAGGAATGGGAACATCCAAACTGATTGGACGTCTCAAAATGCAAGTAAAATGCATAAATAAATGTCAATTTACTCATTTACAATGTAAGATGGTAACCACAATAGTTCAGAGAGGTTCAAGAATTATACAATATCTAAATATTAAATAAACAAACTCGTAAATTAAAAAGGAAACGTCTTAGTACTGTTTTCATTAAATAGCAGTATTCATTAGCTGAATTGACTGCACGATAATGTGTATTGACACTTATTGGGCGCTGAGCAAACGCTTGAATGAGAGTGTGTATTAACATTTATTGGGTCAAGATTAGACTCGCCCTTATGAGTTTGTTCTGACACTGGGATCTTAACGACGTTGAGCGAATTCAGATGTGTACTGTCTTGACGATTGATTGATTTATGTATTTACTTCATAGAATGATAGTGTGGGCCTTGGGTCCAGATTGAGTCCTGATCATACTGGACCGAATGACAGTATTGAGACTAATTGGGCCCTGTTTTGACTTCACTGAAAGATGTAACCGCACCACTGTACTGAATTGTGCCTTTCTTTGTATTTATCTCTACTATTGACACTTATTGGGCCCTAATCAAACATAGGTTTACTGTGTGAATGTTACTTTGATATAGCGTCCGCAGCTAGACGAGCAGCTGGCTGTCTTCGGAGAGGGTCTTGTCTTTGACGAGCGCGTTGAAATGATCAATGAGCGCTTGTAGCGACATCTCGCCGTGCACCTTGTTGTCGCGCGTGCGCACGTTCACGGTGCCCGAGGTCTTCTCGCGCTCCCCCACCACTGCGACAATAGGAGGCACGTGACAATAAATGTCCTACGTTGTTCTATGGGCATGGGTTTCTTTGTGGGCAACAGTTTCAGTGCCGATTGATAGTGATAAGAGCAAGTTTGTAAGCAGATGACAGCGGGCTGATTTTGACACACACGATAGCTGTCACGTGTGTTCTCTATCAGACTACAGCAATACTGCAACATGGCTAGTTTCATTAATATGTTTTGTTATTTAAAAGAGTGCTGGGGGTTTTTTTTCACCGGCTTTTTTCTTCCGGTCAACTATAGCCTGAAAGGCACACAAAGCTGTAGTAAGATGACTAAAACATGACCTTCATTGAGTGTATGTATGTACCTTATAATGAATAAAACAATTTGAATTTGAATTTGAAGTGGACAACCCATCTGTCGGATTTTTAAATGGTTAATTATTAAAGTGTAATGCTTCCAGGGGTCAAGGCGCAGATGTACAATGGACAAGTGCCTGATTTACGAAAGTTCAAAGTAATCTCAGCATATTTCAAACTGTTGACGAGGATTGACGACAAGACAATAACAACACAGATCAGACTGCTTCGAGTGACCGTTGAAATGTGACCTCAGATCAAAAAAATTGATCTATATACAGAAGATTAATGTATTATAATAATTAATTTGATGTGGTGACTATGTGAAGATATTTATAAGTTACTTAACATAACATTATAATATTATAGCGTAGGAGTCGCACGGCTTTTTTCTCAAACTCCTGTCTTGAAAACAACTATTGTATATCACTGCATAGATTATATGAATATAGGAAATATATTTCGTTACCTAATATGTAGTTGAACTGTGCGAGCTGGGCGTTCCTCACTTTCTTGTTGAGCGTGTCGCCCGCGTCTGTGTCCACTTCCGACATGAAGCCGGCTTCGTACAGCTGCTTATTCACCTGCCAGCCATTAATTGATTATTAATATTATTATTATTATTATTATTACATCAGCAAGCATGTTCTTAAAGGGGTAGGCAGAAAGCCTACCAAATATCTCTATCCTTATAAAGCTGATGTGCTTCATCACTCTATACACACTGGTTTTGGAGAATCGATCAATTGATCAATTATATTAATTAACATTATTCGAAATTTAATAAACATTATAACACCAGTTCATTATTATGAATAATATTTACAAAATGGTCACATAAACTTGAATGAAAATAATATAATCGGCTGCGGATTTCATCAATAAAATGAATAAACAAAAATGTCTTGTGTATGTTAATACATAATACACTATATCTCTCCCATCATACGGTCTATCTCTCTCTCTTTCTCATCATACACTCTGTGCGTCACCTGCTCGGCGTAGTCGTCGAACTGCGGCCCGACGGGTACGAGGCAGGCCTGGCGCGGGCTGAGCCAGAAGGGCCACTTGCCCGCGTACGACTCGGTGAGGATGGCCACCATGCGCTCCACGGAGCCAAGGATCGCGCGGTGGATGATCACCGGACGCTTCTTCTCGCCCGACTCGCTGTAACATGTCAAATTTGCACCTTACACTTATTTTTGGCAACAGTTAAGCCCAGGTAAAGCATCCGGACGTAGGAATGCGTTCCTTGTCAATCGATCCGGCTCGCAGGACCACAGAAAAAAATATCAACAATACATCTATATTCGGTAGGAGGTCACGACCGTCTTGTAGATAGGTATGTTTAACCGAGCGCTGTTTGAAAACTGTTCTATTGTTCTATTGTTCTACTGTTATATTGACTAAAAAATCGCGTGTAAGCAGTTTACAAAAAAGATTTACTTTGCCACAGATAAAATATAAAAATAAAACTATTGTGCGACACTTATATCGCACAGTAATATCTTTATGCTTGTGTCTGTAAACTTAATATTCACCTGACATAGCTGAGATTGAATCTCTCGGGCAGCTGGAAGTCCAGCTGGATGGTAGCGCACTGGTGGGACCGTCTGAGAGCATCCTGTATAGTGATATCGATCTTGGGCCCATAGAACGCGCCATCGCCCGGATTCAACTGCCACGGTTTGCCGAATTTATTCAGGGAATCCTCCAACGCCTGAAGAGAATGTAAAAAGTTTTTTTTTTTCTTTAATAACTGGGGACAATTCCACACACAGCCATAAGATTCCAAATTAGGCAATTGAATGCCTTTGTTATGGTGACCGCACAGCTGATAAACATACATATATACATACGATATAATGCTTAAATAGATTTTTTTATTACGACCAGTCACAGAACAAACAAATGTGTCCATCGCACAAATGTTTGTCCTGGGCGGGAATCGAACCCATGACCTCCGGTTTTGCATTTAGTCTCTAACCACTCGACCATGAGGCCAGTCAATTATAATTTTGATTATTTTTATCATCATGACAGTCCCACACTCGAGGCTGTCTGATTCCAAGCTATGCCATTAAAGCCTATGTTACAGTGAACTGAAAAAGACATATTTCTAAATGTCACAAATATTTTATTTTTATTTCACAAATGCTCGTCACGGGTGAAAATGAAACTCGCAACCCCGGTTTAGCGAACAAGCTAACTACTGGACTCATGGGCCTGACAGAATGGCATTTAAGTCGTTTAGTCCTCATTATTTTTATTGCTGTACTTGTATATTAGATATGTATAGTTGTAGTGTTACCTTCTCTGCTTGCTCCCAGGCGGTCAGATCGCCGAGATACTTCTCCGGGCGAGTGGAAAGCTTCAGTTGGAACGTAAACCCGAACGTGGTGTACACGCACTCCAGGAATTCGAGGCAGGATATCTGTGAGGGGAGCACATCGGAGAATGTATCACAGAGATTGTTGACATATACAGTATATTACGTAAAACTTTGAATACATATGACTTCAATCAGCCATACTTGATCTGAAGTACATATTTTATTCTGTACGTTCTATAAGTTGTGGGTGAGCCGAGTCATGCCGAGTAACAAGTACAGAGTTGTACTGGGTTAAAATTAAACCTAGCCGAGCAGCAAACGTTGTGCAATCAACTACTCGACAGTTAGTACTCGGCGCTGGAACCGAGTAATGGGTAGAGTGCCGAGTTAAGACCAGGCACTCGGCCCATTTCTTAGGTGCTACTATGACTTAGCGTCACGTGCGCTGTCAAACGCGCAAGCCCACAATAAGTGAGTTTAAATCACTGACGATCTCGTGCGCGATGTGTTGCGGCGCGCAGAAGATGTGCGCGTCGTCCTGCTGGAAGCGGCGCACGCGCGTGAGGCCGGTGAGCGCGCCGCTCAGCTCGTTGCGGTGCAGCACGCCGAAGTCGGCCAGCCGCAGCGGCAGCTCGCGCCACGACCGCGGGCGGTTGTCAAATATCAGGCTGCCACGGATAGACAAACATTCATAATAATAATAACAACTGGGGACAATTGCCACACGCGGCTATCAGATTCCAAATTAGGCAATTGAATGCCTGTGTTATGGTAACGGGCCAGCTGACAAACATACAATATAATACTTATGCTGCATAGATATTTTTATTATGCCCGGACATCAAACAAACAAATGCGCTCATCATCATCAGCAACAAATATATGTCCCGGGTGGGAATCGAACCAACGACCTTCGGTTTTGCAATCACCGTCTCTAACCACTGCACCACGTCGCCAGTCAACCGTCACTCGTACTAACGCTGTCCCACGCACCAATGTCCCGGGCAGTTCATCGGTTTGAGCGCGAAGGTCTCCTTCTCCACGTCGAAGGCGAACATGTTCTCGGCGTAGTGCGCCCAGTGGCCCGACGTCTGCCACAGCTTCGCGTTGTACATGTTCGGTGTTACCACCTCGTTGAAACCTCTTTGCCTGACGGAAAAAAAAAAATTATTCATTTATTTATAGGAACTTAACCTTCACAGGGTGACCTAATTCGCTAAACAAGTTAATATAATCACAACACATACATTCCAAAATACATTGATCGTTAACATGTAAGTAAATAGATAGAGATAAGATAAACCTTCCTCTTGAAACACTCTACCCATTAAAAAAAACCGCATCAAAATCCGTTGCGTAGTTTTAAAGATTAAAGCATACATAGCGATATAGGGACAGAGAAAGCGACTTTGTTTTATATTATGTAGTGATATTGGCACAGTTGGTATGAGAAAAAAAAATGAGTATGAAAAAAAAAACCTCAGTAAAAGTGATGACTTAATATACTTTGAAAAACGTAATTGTACCTGTACTGTTCCCTTATAAAATTGACCAGTGTGTTGTATATGTGGGCACCTCTCGGCTGGAAGAAGCAGGAGCCCGGGGACAGCTCATGGAAGAAGAACAATTCTTGCTCCTGGGAAACATTGGGATTTTAATTTATAACACATCAATTTGAAATAGGTCACAAATCACCAAATCCCACAGATATATGGTATGGTGATTTGGTGGTATATGTATTAAGAGAGTGATTAATATTTAAGAAGCATATCAGGTTAGTAAGGATACAGATATTTTGCTCTGAGTTTTCTGTGTACCCCATTAAGTCAAGTAACGTCAGGTCGTTATGCTATAAACGTAATTAATTACAAATTACACATACTTGTGTCTATCACAAAAAGATTATTGGTGGAATGGGACCCAAATTTGGGATTGTGACGGACACGTCATACAATGACTGCCCCAGAAACGCCATCTGTAGTGGTCATTCTATTAATACGCGTTTTCCTTTGAAAATTTGATATTTTCCCGCCAAAAAGAGTAGCCTATATCACTCTGCAACCCTTCATCTGTCTCCAAACCAAAAATCACATCGATCCACTGCTCCGTTTCGACGTGAAAGAATGACAAACATTCCCATTTATAATGGTAAGTATGGTTAAAAAGGCATGGCATACTCACTTTGCCAAGCTTCCTGTGGTCGCGTTTGGCGGCTTCCTCCTGTATCACTTCCCACTCTTTCAGCTGCTTCGGCTCCGGGAACGAGACTCCATAAACCCTTTGCAATGACTCTGCTTCGGCATTACCCTCCCAGTACGCAGATGAGTTCTAGAAGATACATAACATACCGACTGTTTACGCTTCAGTGAAACACAATGAAGATATGTTGGAGTAATACCAGCTTTGATTCTAGTCTTATGCTGGATCTCCACTGAACACAAATTTACAGCTTTTGTGTTTTTTAGAAAAGTTGGCAATTTCTGTTCGGTGGATATCCAGCATTACAATATGTATGTATGATATAAGAAACTGTACCTTAACAACTTTAACTGCTTTGACCTTGCCCGTGTGCCTAACATGAGGCCCCCGGCACAGATCGATGAGCGGTCCGCACCTGTACACAGTGGTACTGGGCGTGTCCACTTTCTCGTTCAATATCCGCACTTTGAACGGGTTGTAGTCGAACATCTGTAGCAGTTGCTCCTTGGTCAGTTCTAGACGCTCGAAAGGTTGCTTCTCTTTCGCTATCTTCTTTATAAGACCCTCGAGGACTGTGAAGTCTGACGATGAGATCTGCAGGGAGGAAAATCGGTTTTCAGTTTTGTAACTAACATAACCGTATTATTATTATTATACTATCACGCCACGTCCCTAACGAGGTAGGCAGAACAACGCACCAAGTGCCAAATATCTCTGTACTTACAAACCTGACGCGTTTCGTCTACATTCATCACTCTCTTCATGCATACACACCGGTTTCGGAGACTCTTAACCCCCCTCCCCCCCCTCAGCCAGTGTCCGCCTGTTTGGTCGAGATAGGACAACCCTAATATAATATCAAGTTAAGCCAAACTTGGCACAATGGACTCTATATATTTTTTTATTGATGATAAATCTTCTGCAAGTTATTAGCAAGCTCTTAAGGCAGAAGTACAGGGCATTGGATAATTCTAACCACTGTAACCTGCAAAAACTAACAAGCACATGTTAGGAGCAGTATTATTTTCCAGAATAAGATCTGTACGGACAAAATGAACCCAAGAATCTAGAAAGTACTTAAACACGTAGGGTCTATTTGGATATTTAAAACAATTCAATGCTACTTACCCCTTTTTCTGGATAAAACATGTCATAATAGAATCCCTCTTCTATGGGTGGACCGTAGCAGAGGCAACCACCGTATACCTAGAAAACATAGCCATTAGTAAGTGCATTTCATATAAACATATTCATTTTGACATTTATATAGTTTTTCTATGTTTTAATTATACATATTGCAAATGAAATGAATGAATGAATAAAAAAATATATACTTTTTAATAAAATAAAAGTACTGGTCTTGGACAAGAACATTATGGAGCAACTTTCTTAACGTCACATAACATGTCCGTTTATAAACAATATTTTATGTATTTTCATACAAAAATGTTACTAAAAATAAAGGTGCCAAGTGAATTGCTTTACTCTTTCCATCGCCTCGCCGAGCATGTGAGCCGAAGAATGCCAGAACACTGCCTGCGCGTCTGTGTTCTCCCAGCGAAGCAGCTCCAGCTTGCAGTCGGCCTCCAGCGGCCTGTCCAGGTCCCAGAGCACACCGTTCACACGTGCCACTATCGTAGAGTCCGCCAGGCCTTGGCTGCGAACAAAATTATGACAGCTTTGATCTTAGAGATTACTCAAGGTCATATATGCGAAGAATGAAAATAGGATTCCAAAACTAAAACTAGTTAATAAGAAATAATCCACTATTGGACTTATAAAAGTCTAGACAAGATGCAGCTAGAATCACATTATTTAAAATATTTGAATGCTATTTAAAAAAGTCATTCTATCTAAAAACACCGTGTAAAAGCCAAACTATTAGACAAAAAATAAATAGTTAAGTACATAATAACTGACTCATTTTATAATAGAGCAGAAATTGCTTTAGAAACTCATATGTTGAGGGTAGTTTCAAAAACTTGAAATATACCTATCGCTTTTATAAATTATAAATATCTATAAAAAAGGGAACTTATTCTGGGATACAATTTTCTTATTTAAAATATTTTATAAGTCCAATAAGTAAATAACAGTTTCCATCTGGCCAACTGAATTGATAACAAAATAGATAAACTAAAGTTAAATTAAAGCTTAATTCAAAAATATTCTCTCAATACTTAATAATGGAATAATAATTAATTACTGCATCTCTTATAAATCATGGTATTACAATAACCATGTTCAACAATTCTTGCCAATACATAATTAGGAGAGATTTATGAACAATAATAATAATATTCAAAAAGTTAATTTAACTAGAACACAAAATCATTAAAATACTTACTATTGACTCCAAAACTCGCTTGCGAGCAAATAAATAAGGAATAAAGTTACTAATTATGATTATGCCCAGTGGTTGTGTGGTTTGAGCTGTATAGGCTTTAAGAGTATTGCTAGGTGACATGCATTAATACTGTTAAAGTAGCAAATGGCAAATTTGAGTAATTGAACCATTAATTTCTACACAGTGAAGCTATGATATACATTTAACAAGCTTTAAGAGACCGTTCATAAAATATAAAATATTAATATGCAATAGCCAAATCGCAAAAATGAGTATGATATCGATAAACTTTTCTCTAAATATGGACAATTTTGATATATTTCTTTGCAATGAGGAATTGTTTTGTAAAGTAGAGTATCTGTTATGTTATTCGAGATAAGACTGATTAGTGGTGAAGTGATGTTTCAGCTATATTAAGTATACATTATAGCAAAGTGATTAGCAGTGTTGCTAGTACAAAAAAATATGTTGTTATACAAACAGCTATGAGTATAACATATATGAATAATATTTGTAATAAAATGCACTGCTTAAATGTATGGACACTAGTATCTGAAGAATGAATCAGTCGGCCCACTACTAGCCATGTTTCTCCATTACTAACTTTCATCGCCATTTGAAGAAATATTTAACCAAATTCATACTAATCATTCTGAAATAGATTTCTTCATCACCGCCAACATAGTAGTTCACAGATGTCTACTGCTGGACGTCGGTATTGCGCTAACATTATCACTTTACTTTTTAGATCTACCGGTATTGGTTTAATACACAAAATTCTGTACTAACTTTTTATCATAGATACAAATTTTATGAACAGCCTCAATTTCACTTTATTTGTCAGCAATTCATCAGAGCTATTTTACACAATTTTATTTAATTGTAAGCTTTATTTTCCCATTTATATATTGTTTAAATGTGCATTAAATTCTATGTGCATTTCAATTACATATACAGTTTTCAATTGTTAATGGTGCATTCATATTAAGGTGCAATTATTGTAATTTGTGGCATGCAATGGATGGAATGTTTCCCTTCTCATTTCCCAAGCATTCTCAACTATGTCGGACAATGCAGATAGGTGGGGATACCACTTAAAGACTAAAAAGGATTTTTTATGACTATTTTATGATGATTTTTTGCTTCCTACTCATGTGTTGACATGACAGAAACATTCCAAATGTTTTTTTAACATCAATTTACATTTCTGACAATACAATAGGTATAAGGGGGTGTTTAAGGGGCCGGATGCCCTCTTAACATAGATGAAAAACAAAAAACATTTACATTTTTATTCATAGGATCGCAATGCTTTAGAATTTATATTTATATATATGTCAATGCACAGCAATGATTCATAGAGTCAAATTTGTGTATCCTTTTTCACCTTTTTCTGGAAGATACCTTACCCAAGGGATTAAGAGTTTTGATTTTTTATGCCCAAAGTTTAGGTAAAAACTGGTTAATCATTGTAAGCTTTTGATCACACCGTGTTCCTCACTCGTCACATCATAAAGAAGTATAATAACTGATTATTAACAACGATAATACCAAATGCTAGAAACTTCTGTAAACGAAATCACGTATTTACACAGATGTTTATTACAATTGAGCGTGTAATATAATTTTAAACAATAAGAATGAGATGGTAACAGGTGCAAAAGGCATGCATAGCCTAAATGACCATGAAGTTATGTAAATTCAACTTGTATGGTAATTACTTTGGCTACTAATATACTGTTGAAAGATTGATTGACTACTTTGGATTGATTTAAAGAATTTTAATGTTATGATAATAATTTACAAATCACAAGTTTACAAGTCACAAATCAAGAGATCGACAAATTGCTATTAATTAAAAATATGATATTACTTGTTGAGGAAACTAACTCAAGACATATTTTTTATTGTATGTGTTGTAATGACGTATCATATAATTTATGTATTGTGATTATGATTATATTAACTTGCCTAGTGAATTAGGTCACCCTGTAATGTTAGGTTAAGTCCTTATAAATAAATAAATAAATGTTTGTAAATAAATAAATAAATATGAAATTTTGTACATATTTATCCTTATTACAATTTAGGTTTGCAGTTAACAAAGAGGCAGATTGTAAGCGAGATACAGTTCAGGCAAAAAAACTCTGTAAAAAACTTTTTTAAAAGAAAATATGTTGTCTCGGCCAATTTTATTACACTAACAGTGTCCCACATTTCACTTGCCTATTAAATGATATTACTAAATGCTTTCAATCCCAGAGTCAGTGCGTCCCATTGCCCACATGAGCCATTAATTCCTTTTTGCATATAGTTCTTTCGGACTTCTTGCTTGGCTTTTAGAGTATAGTATAATGTAAAATAGCCTTTCACATAGTGACTTCAAACAACAAAAGAACAAACTTTTCTCCTTAGTATATCAGTATAAATTTTTTTATTATTCGTATTTCATTTCAACAGTGCTTTCTGCCTGTCCCATTAGGGACCTAACGTGATGGTATGTTGTTGTTGCTGTATGTATAGATTAAATAGGATTTATGATTGCGTAGGTTTCTATATCACAATGTACATAGGATATGATTGAAGTATAGATTTTATTTTTATTTTTCGACGAAGAAACAAATTGAATTTACATTCATAGCCAGCTGCAAATGTTGCACACATACCTGATGCCCTTGGCTACATCGTAAGGGGTCGTCTGCCACGCTTTAGCCTCGACAGTCTTGCCATCGGGCAGTGTAACTACGATTCTCAATTCGGGCTTAGCGGCTAGATCTGCTGCATATTGTGCTTTGTACTGGTCCCAGAGATCTATTCGTTTCTGTATGTACTCAGGCCACGGGTTCAACTCAGATGCGTTTCCGGAGGCTTCTTTCTTCACCTTTTCCTTTTTAACCTTCGATTTTGACTGCAAATAAAGAATGATATATACATACATGTTATATAGGGTATTTAAATTGTGTTTTTTTAAATTCTGATTATACTTTTTATTATGGTATCAGAGTGGTATAATTTTATAGTAATGGAAGTGTTCAGTGTGTGTTTGTCAGTAAATCATCAGTATCATGTTAGATAGAAGTAGGAGTCAAGTAGGTAACTACATAAGACTTCCATCAACAAAATACCAATATTATTCTATAGTAAATTCTAAGTCACACGTGTACTTAGCATTAGTCACTAGTGTTCATAAGTACTTATGTAAGTCACGGTATTTAGTTAATAGTCATGATGTATCTAACAATTGATATGAGACTACTCCAATTAATCGTCTCTTTCATATCACACTTCCACGGAATTCCACTTTTCTAAGTACTTGATACATAGTGATGATAATACAAAAACAATTATATTCTGCATAATATTTGAAACAATATTGTTTTTTAATTCTATCTCTCGCAAGTTATATTTTTCATTAACAGCAACTATATGTCCTTGATTTAAAGGAGTGACAGGTATGACAGAATAGTTACAGTTGAATTTGATTAGATTCTACATCTAATTTTGAAAACAAGACAGTCATGAACAAGAATAAAGATATTGGGATGAAATGAAAGTATATTAAGAACTAACAACTGTTTAGATACGTAAATAATTTATATTTGGTAGTAATCTATCCGACGTTACTGACTGGATTTAGTTAAAAATTACATCACGTAATTCTATCACGATTTTTGATTATTATTCCTTACTTTATTAACCACTGGTATTGTAGCGAAATATTTTACACTTATGAATCAAACTGTAGTGCAAAAAAAAAGGATTGGCATTTTTATAAGATTGATTTCAAGATTTCACTCTATCCTACCCATGTGGCATAGCCTTTGACGCGCACCAAGCAGACTCTACGTAAACTGACAAAATTTAACATTGTTTTAATAAGAAACCTTATTACTGGTGGTTTATAACTAAACAAATAGCTCAAAATCCTGCCTTTTCATTTATATTTAGGTGTTGCACTCCGTCGGTAGCCGTATCACCCATGATGTCGTGTGTACGTTTGACAAATGACAGTGGTGGAATTTGACGCATCCTGAAATGTAGATATTGCTAGTACAGAAAAAAGATGCGTTCAGATTTAATTAATGTAATCTTTTATATGTAACTTTCTTTACATTACATATAGATGTATTTAATCTTAAAAAATACTTGGAATTAGATAGTCATAAAACATTATACTTAATTATTTTATTTTATTTTGTAAAGAATTTCCTGTGTTATTACCTCTTACGCTTTCTAGGTGTCATTAATTTCAACTTTTGATGTGTCATGGTAAAATTATCTTACAAAAAATAATAAATCTTAATGTAATCTAAAAAAATATTTATAAATATGTCCTTGCAAAGAGCTCGTCCAATTGATACTTTACAAAAAGTTATATCTACGTTTAAAAATTTTGAAAAAAAATTGGACAAATTACAAGAAGACGTAAGTTACCACGGTCATGCATTAACAGATCTCAGAGTTATGGTGGCAAATCTCTCTGCAGGGACGATGATGGCTACTAACATTCACAATGACATAATAAGACGCCCCGTTAATAACACAGCTATACAATATGATGAAAGATTCTACTTTGAAGAACCAGCAAAAGTTAAAGGAAAGAAGGCTAACCTGATTTCATCTAAAATAACTGCGAAACGCTTGCTGAAACATAACTATGGGATTAAACCAATTAAGGATTCTACATATAGGCTTAATAAAATACCTTCAAATTCTAAAAGTACTGGAAAACACTTTATAAGATATAGAAAGGCCGAAGCACCACGTAAAGCAACTACGCTCCGAACTCAAAAGTAATGGATAAAAAACGGATAAATGTCATAAATTAGAAG
>DWUN01001098.1:0-18154 GCA_018249975.1 Passova gellias
TAGCTGTAGATAGTGATGGAGGTGTTTGGGTATGATGCCAGTACTGGACAGCACCAGAGGTACGATATAAACTTTATTCATTTTCCAAACTCTGATAATTTCTTCCTTGAGCTCAATATATTTATGTATTTTATCCGTTATAGTCTTCTGTAAGTTATGTGTATTAGGGACTGCTATCTATTAGGTACATATTTTTATTTATTTTAGCTGTGATGGTTATATCAGGTCTATTATTATGTACAGTTTTATCTGTTAGTATTGCTCTATCAAAATATATTTTGTGACTCTGGTTCTCCAGCACTGATTTTGGGACGTATTGATAGTATGGAAATGTCCTATCTGTAATGAGTTTGTGTTTTATAGATAACTTTTGATGCACTATATGATCTATTTGATTGTGTCTATGAGTGTAGTCTGTTTGGGCTAAATTTGGACAAGCACTAGTTATGTGTTGGATGGTTTCCGAACCGCGATTACATTTTCTACATTTATCATTTTGCGTTAGGGTCTTTAAGAATGATCTTTTTATAGGTTTTAGTATTAATAATTTGATCCTGGATCGCGAGCATGAATCCTTCGGTTGCAGGAAAGAAGGAACCTAATTTTAGCCATTGGTTTGACGATATTGTATTTATATGAGGTTGTTCCAAGTCATGTAGATGTCTGCCGTGTAATTCTGTAGAACGCCACTTACCCATTTTTCTTCCAAATGAACTTGCGGTAATTTATAAATGACATCTTTATTGTTCAAGTTAAGTGGGGTGTATTTATTATCTAGTTGTATTATAGACGAATGCAGTGTGCTAGTTGAAGATTTACTATAGAAAAATTCTCACAAGTTTTTGATTTGTGTCGTCCAAAGTAATGTTAAGTGTATAAGTCCTCTTCCACCTTTATGGCTTTTAACTGATATTCTCTCTATTGCTGACATCGGATGTAAGTAATTGTGTTTTGATAGTGGCGTTCTAGTTTTTATTTCTAACTTATAGATGTCAGCGTGTGTCCCTCTCACTACTCCAAGGGAATAGGTTAACACGGGTATCGGAAACGTGTTTATGGCTTTAAATACATTTTTAGATTAAACTTGTTATTGCAGATTAGGTTTAGTCTTCTATCAATCAACAGCGTCCGCCCCTCGCGTGGCAACAGATGGTCGCGCCGGACGTGAAGCTAGATTTTGATTATTATTATTATTATTATAAGTAATTCGAGAAATATCGTGATGTGTGTATATGTATGCGTTATTTATAAGATCCGTACAATGTAAACTCTCAGGTGCATTAGCAAAGAATTCGCGTCGGCACTGTACCAGCTCGGAGTGACGCAAATATTTGTAACGAGCTGATTACGTCGATGTTTAACACCATCTCAGAATAAATTATTTTGTGGTTCTGTTAAACAATTGGTCATAGTCATGTATTGGGAAAACGTACAATACGAAGGTTATACAACAAAAATTTTAAAACTCATTACTGAGTAGATTTTCATGAACCTTTTGTACAATTTTCTATGAGTTTACTACGAAAATAAAAATAACATCGTTAAAAAAAACCGCATCAAAATCCGTTGCGTAGTTTTAAAGATTTAAGGGAACGAGGGGACATAACGAAGGAGAAAGCGACTTTATTTTATACTATATAGTGAAGTGTCAATTCCGAATTTGCAAAAAATATGGAAGGGGCGTTATTTTTTGTGAATATTCGTCTTTACGGTCGAACCCTCCGAACTCCGAACGGACTGCTCACTGACATTTAAATCAAAAGTAACCTACTCATATTCTACAATAATAAAACTAAAAAACCTAAAACGCCCGAAGCGTTCGTCGCGTTAATGGACATGTTTTTCCTTTTTTTCAGTGGTTTGAAGAGCACCAGTTTCTAGAGAGTCTCATTCAAATAATATGCGGGACCTACGATCCTCCCGAACTGGAGTACGATCCCGTAGTGGCCATAGCGCAAGACGGCATCCCGCAGCCACCGGGGCCCGAGCTCCTACAGGAACCGAACCGGGCAGAACCGCGCGAGGAGCCGGAGAAGGCGCAACGGGAGTACGCCGAGAAACTCGACAATCAGAAGGATGTCGAGAAAAACAGAATCGACAATAGACTGGTCAACGGTGAGTCCGTCATCCGAGCGCTCGTCGCCCGCAAACGACCGCCGTCCTATTTATTGATATTTAATTAAACATGACGGATGTTAATCTGTCTAAAGTTTAGTGACATGCTTCCGCCTGAACGGGGCCATCGTCGCAATGATAAAATTGGGCTCGCGCACCGGCCGCTCGAGCCCGTTCGGGTATCGATCTACTCGAACGGGAGCGAAATGCCGGACCGGACGGCCGGCCGGAGTGGCGATATCGCATAAGGTCGATTTTGGAGGCGCACGTCCGAGAGATAGGAGTGTTCCGTTGAAGCAGATGCGGGCGAGGGAGCGTCCGGCCTGGACAGCGCGAACGGCAACGACGAGCCGGAGGCGGAGCCGGGCGCGTTGGAGCGGTGCAACGCGGAGCGCGAGGCGGCCACGCGCGCAGCCGAGGAGCGCGCGGCGGCCGAGCGCGCGGGCCGGCGCCGCGCCCGCCGCGCCGCGCGCCTTCGGGCCGTGGCCGCCGACAACGCCGCCTCGCTGCTGTGCGACGTGCTCGCCAACGCCGCCGGGCTGGCCTGGGACCTGGGCTCCAGCCGCTCCGTGGACCCTTTCGCGAGGTCACTCTCGCAGCTTACAATAAATCCTATTATCGTTACGCATATCTTCAAACGGAACTCGCTGAGATTTGCGATATCGTTCTCTATTATGTTTACAAACTTTAGCATGTAGTTTCGCATGAAGTAAATCTTTATGAGCGACTAGCTTTGCGAGCGGCTTCGCCCGCGTGGAAATTAATGTGTCGAAGTTTTTCCCTTATGAATAACGACCCCGCGCGAATTTTAGGATAAAATGTAGGGTATATGTTGTTCCACAGCCTCCTCTTGTTGCGAAGATATACAGTTAATCATAAGATACAGTAACATGCTATCAAATATATCGCCATAGAACTTAGCCTATATCCTTTTCCAAGATCACGTCTATCTTTGTACCAAATTTCATTAAAATGAGAGAAAAAAAGTAGCCTATGTTCATTCCATAAGTCTCAAGTATATCTATATGAAATTTCATCACAATCGGTTCAGCGGTTTGACCGTGATGTCAACACAGACAGACAGAGTTACTTTCGCTTTTATAATATTAGTAAGTAAGTATGGAGTATGGAGTATGGATATGGATTCCGTTCTGTACGAAAAATTATAACCTAATCCTCATTCCGCATTTGAAGTACAGCGTGTACGGGTTTTGTATTGTAGCGGATAATGAATAATAATAAATCATGTTATGTAATTAAAAAACAACATAACAAATTTATTAATCGAGTATCGATGCGCGGTTCTCTCAACGGCCGGGTACGAACTAACCATTCTCGTATATGAATGGTTGAAGCGTGAATAGCGCAAATTGCCGCTATTCGGTTACGTCCGGGCGTCGCCCGTATGCGGTGAATCGAGGTCCATTTGAACAATCTCACGCTTTCGGCCCGGCTGACGCTCGCGGTGTGTTGCATGTGCAGCAAGCGCAAGACGCGCGCGCTGGCGACGCGGCTGCGCTCCGGAGCGGCCGTGCGCGCGCTGCTGGCCGGCATGTTCACGGCGGCCGGCGCGGCGCGGCGCAGCGCGCTCGTGGCGGGCGCGCGCGTGCTGCTGGCGCTGCTCACGCACGTGCCCGCGCCCGACGAGTGCGTACACACACCCCCGCCCCTCCGCCCCGCTCCACCTCGCTCCGCGTCGTCCATTCCACTGTGCTCATTTATTGCACCATAGAAAGCCGGCGCTCTCGACACTCGGCGCTATTTGCATTTTGATGTCGATGAGTCGAGAGCGTAATCGGCCCAATCGCATGCTTAAAATGACACGTGCCTGCCGTGTCCCAAGCGAATGTGACGGTAAATATCTTGAAATGTGACGAGAGCGGTGTGGGCAGGTTGTCAAAGGAGAGCGAGCCGGTGGACACGGAGAGCGTGGAGCGCGCCATCGCGCCGCACATCCCGCTGCTGCACCACGAGCTGCTGCGCGACCCGGCCGCCGACGAGCGCGAGGACGAGCCGCCGCCCCCGCCCCCGCCGCCGCCGCCTCCGCCGTCGTCCCACCAGGTGCTCCACTACGGCTCTTGTCGTTACCTTGCCGATTACGCGGTCGGCCGTCCCCGCCGTTGCTCGGTAAATTGGAAGAATTTGACGTCATCCTCTTCATGTCCGTTTCCTCGTGGACCTCCGCTCCTCTAATTCTCTCGCTCTGTCTTTTCCTCTTCGTCGTTCCGGATACGTGTCCGACTTCTTCATGCTCCAATCGGCTCGATTTTGGAATAACTCGCCCGAATAGATCAGAATATCACATTCAAAAGTGTTCTTCAAGAAAGCGTCCAGGCTCACTATCTAAAACAACTCTCCCAACATATCGCACTACTCTTGTCATTTTCCTTTTCGTGTTGTATACACTAGTCTTATTCAAATTCAATTCAAATTCAAATTGTTTTATTCGTTATAAGGTACATACATACTCTCAATGAAGGTCATGTTTTAATCATCTAACTTCAGCTTTGTGTGCCTTTCTGGCTATAGTAGACTGGGAGAAAAAGCCTAGGAAAAAAGCTTATTTGCATGTTACCTTTTTTCTCTCCACTTACACTTTACTTTTTATACATTCCTGTAGATCATTATCATATGTTTTTGCAATTTTTTACGTAAAATCCTATTGTATTTATACCACCATTTTTATGATTTTATTTCATTTTTTTTAGTTATATAGACATATCTTTTTTTTAGTATTTCTTTTCTTCTCCAACTATATCACTATACCGACTTCGATATCTCGCCTAACGATATTTTGCACATTTGGTACCTCAAAGCGATTATCGAAAGTTTTAGTGGAACCGTATTTTAATTGAAATTGTATCCTAATATGAGGGCATGCGACAAGTGACTGAAGCAATAAATGCAATGTAAGTATCGGGGCTATCCATAAAATGTATATGATAATTATATTTAAAGGATATTTAAAAGTAGTGATAAAAGGCGTTTGTTAAAGTTGATACAGTACTATTTGTTATGTAACAGACAGCGGAACAAAGTACGACCGAGTGCAATAACGGCGAGGCACACTGCAGTGGAGCGGCGGGCGTCGCGCGGCGGGTGGGCGCGGCGAGGCTGGGCGCGGCGGCGCTGCTGGCGCAGCTGGCCTGCTCGAAGGTGGACGACGTACCCAACGCACTTATAAGCCTCGGTTAGCACTCCGACAGAACTTTCATTTTTTTCGTACCCTAATATTACTTAAACATAAAATATTGTATCGTCCTGCGCCTCAATGTTCAATTCCCGTTCTCTTTAACCTCGTCGCTGCTCCGTCGAATCGCCAAATAATCACAATCGTTCGAATTAACGGCGGTCGGCGAAGCGCGCGGCGCAGGGCGGTACGGAAGCGATACAGGGATGGTGTCTGTGGCAGGGACGGCGGGCGTGATGATGCAGCTGATGCTGGAGCACTCGCACAACAACTTCCTGCACGCGCAGATGCATGCGCTGGTGCGGAACGCTCTCGCCAACCGCCGTCATTCGCAGCGCTACGCCGCGCACGTGAGTCGCCCCCCCCCTCCCCCTCGCTCTCACGGTGACTCGCCCACGTGCCATTCGCACGTCGACATAACTTCGTACGGTCGCTAACGAATTATTTTTAACTAGCTTATGCATGCGACTTCGTCCCGCCCCCGCCGCAAAAAATGAAATTATTTACGACATCACATTAGAAACCTGAAAAATAACAGTATTTATCTACTACGTTATGGATGTTATTATACATATAAAACTTTCTCTCGAATCACTGTCTATTATAAAAAAACGTTTTAAAGATCTAAAACATACATAAGAACAGACGGCGGAAAACGACTTCGTTTTATACTATGTGGTGAAGTTTGTTTGACATTTTAATTTTAATGACTAGGACGTAATCGACATCATTTATACGTTTCTTGTATTTTTATATATCGGTGTAAATCGAACCGACGAGCTACGACCGTCCGCTTTAATTTAAGATTTTAACTTTTTATTTGAATATGCTCTGAAAGACTAGTGCTTTTCTTTTTCGATCGTAAGTAAACTCGAACGTCTCTTTACAGTTCATAGAAGAATGCAATCTGCTGACGATACTCATGGACGTGACCGACGAGAACGAGAACGATATGTAAGCTAGCTCGGTGTGACAGATTTTATGACGCAACTCGTCGATGGATCATTACGCTGGCGTCGAGTCGGGGGCCGGCGCCGGGGCCCTCGGCCGCCGCACCGCAGGCGCCGGTCCGCGACGAGATGCCGCTTGTATTAGAAAAATATCGCTATTGTGCGTATAGCGATAGAGACAAACCGAACCAGCTTTTAGAGATTTTTTTAATAACATACAAGAAAATTAAAATACATAACAAAATGGAATGTTACCGTTTTCCTCACTACGGGTGGGCTTCCAGTCCGGCGGTAGGACGAGGGAAGGATCGGAAAGAACGTCGAAGGTGCGTCCGCAGGTCGGGGCGCGCGCGCGACGGCTACATGGGCCACGTGGTGCTCATGCTGCGTCGCTTCGACGAGCTGCTGGCGCCCGGCGCGCGACCTGCGCTGTCGCCGGCTGCCGCGCCCGTGTTGCAGTACTGGGAGGGCTTCCGCGTGGAGCTGCTGCGCCCGCTGCTGCGCCGCCACGACCTGCCCATCGTTAGTACCGCCCAGTCCGGCGCCGCTCCCCCCGCTCCCCTCGCGAGCCGTGTCTTTATCGCATTGCGTATTTACAATTATTTTTGTTACAGTGTGGTTTCTTTCCATCGGAGGATTCGTACGAGGTGAGTTTGATTACTATAATTTTATTTAAAAATATTTTTGAACTGAAACTTCTTCGCTTTTTATCTTTATGAAAGTTTAAGATCACGCGATGAGAACATTCACGTCTGCTCCTCGGCCGACGGTGATGCCCGGCGAGCCGGGGGCGGCTGGAGGCCGCGGGGAGGCGCGGATTGGTTTTTATAACAAAACAATGGAAACGATTGCTATCTCTCACGTTACGCCTTCGAGTACCGCCATGCGCGTGTACACCAAGGGAAACAATAGGACGGTCTTCAATTATTCTTAAGTAAATTCATCTTTTTTTTGCTTCTAGTCCTCATCCCACAGACACAATAATGTGTAAAAAAAGAAAAATTTATCTCTACACGTAGCCGGCGATACGTTTCGCGAGCGACGCCCGCGTGCGATTGTTTCTGTAGGATAACGAACGGGACACGTTTCTTCTTTCAGGAGGAGAATATGGCGGACACGATGGCTAGTAATTACGATGTAAGTGCTCAATTAAAACTTAGAGTATTCAATGTACGTTCTGAAATTACCGTGTAGTTCTCTGTGGCAGCCGCGTTACCGTACGGGACGCCGACGAAGGACCGCACGCGCCCGTTCCGTATGGAGTGGACGGTTTGTCGCACCCGCACGCTTCGTTACGTCCGATGTAAGCGTTAGGTGGATGTGCAGATGGCGGACGCGGGCGGCTTCGACGGCGACGAGCTAGAGGGGTTGGAAGGCGTGTCGGGTTTCGAGTGCGAACCGAGCGGCGAGCGGGGCGGCGAGCGCGGCGGCGAGCGCGGCGACGAGCCGAGCGACCGGCCGGGCGACGAGAGCGCCGACGAGCCGCGCGAAGAGAACGCCGGCGAGCCGAGCGCCGAGCGCAGCTGCACGGAGGGGGAGGGCGCGCCGCATGTACGTAGCGCCAGCGCACGGGCTCACCGAAACCCACCCCTTTCATCTCCCCACTCCACCGCGCCGCTCCACCGGTCGAAAGCCCCGTTTGAAAGCTTTCTTGTTTTAATATTGTAACATAACGAGAACGACGCGGCCGACGGCGCCACGCCTGCCGGCCACCGCCACGCCGGGGGAAGTGCGCGCCCGCCGCTTGTAGCTCATACGAACGATGCGTTCTGAAGGCAATGTTATTGACATTTCGTCTTGAAACCGATAGATGTCAGCGTACGGCTGTATGATGGTTTTTTATGTATGTATTATTATCGTTTCCAGATGGAAGCGGTGGAAAAATTCCTCGAACTGGCCAGCCAGCGGTACGATTTCGAGTAAGCTATTTTTTTTAGCCTATACGTTTTTTTTTGTCTATCGTGTGACATTTTGTCATCGGACGCGAAGCTGTCACCGACGTGGAGTCGAAGGTATCGGTGAACGTTTGAAAATGTTATTTAAGATAAACTCTTAGGAAACTTTACGGCAAATTAGAGGCCTATTAGAGGTCCGTCGCAGATGTCCATGGGCGGGAGCGGCCACTCGTGACTGCTGCCGGCTCGTTCGCTACTCTCATTGTATAAAAAAATATATATATATATTCACTATGACGAGTAGTTGCGGCGCTGGACGGGGAGGTCGACGTCTCGGCGGAAGCGCAGCACGCTAGAGTTGTATTTTTGACTGTTCCGAGGCTTTCGACAGTTGATTAGGAAAGTCGATCGACATCGTCGACCTCAAATACATACACACACTCCAACTTCGGTCCCTCACGCGAGTGACGGAACGCGCGGAGCCGCAGCGACCGACGATAGGTTCTCGGGGTCGGCCGTGCGCGCGGGGCTCCCGCGTCGGACGTACGTAACTGACGTTCCACATGGAGCACGACATCACGCGACGCAGTAATGATTGCGGATGGACGTGAAAGTTGATTTTCTTAAATCGGTATATTTATTGTCTTACTATGACGTTAAGTCGGATTTCACTTCGACGACCGCCGGCAGAGGAGGAGTAAAGGCGGTGCGCGTTTCCTGCGTGCCGCCCTGGCCAGCCGCTGCCGGGGGATGAAGAACGAACAAATAACTAAACCGCTCGCGGCGATTATTGAAAATTTGAGTGCGGCGCTACGTTGCCGCGTCACGGAACATAATATTGTCATACCGTTGCGCAGCCTGTGGGACGGGGCGCCGGAGGAGGCCGCGCCGCCCGCCGCGCCGCTCGACGCGCCGCCGGACGCGCCGCCGGCCGCGCCGTTCGCCATGCCTTCGCGTGAGGACCGATCTAATATATATAATTATACTTTTGAACCCAAACCAAAGTTACCTGATATTGCTATATTTCTTGTGTGCTCGTGTAGATATGTCGATGAACTCCTCCTAAACGACTGGACCGATTTTGATGAAGTTTTTTTGTGTTCAAGGCGACTTGAGAATGGTTTCGATTCACAATTTGGTCCACTGGAAAATGATTTTTTAATTAATTTTTAATTTGCAAGTAGTTGTTGATTTTTGATTGTTTCACATTGGATCCGACAGTCTGCGCTCCCGTCGCAGTGTCAAATATTAAATAACTACTCTCGGCGGTCCGCAGTGAAGGTATTTTACAAAATTAAAATGCTGCTCGAAGCCACCATTCCACGCTTAGGAAGTCACAGGCACGAGTACATAGTAACTTTATATAACCGGTCTAGTTATATTTCGAGGCGATAGAGGCTGTTTGATAAATAATCGCAATGTGAAGCTTCATCGCGTTGTTAAGTTCCGATCGGTCCATCCGAGATCGGTCGCGGACGTCCTCGCCGACCGTGTCGTGTTGCCGGTGGCGCAGCGTGGGAGAGCGCGGAGGCGAGCGGCAGCGGCGGCGGCGGCTGCGGGTGCGGCGGCGAGTGCTGGGCCAACTTCGGCGAGCCCTTCGACCACGACCCCTTCTGGCCGACAGGTGCGTGCAGCCCTTCACCCCCTTCGCCCGCACGGCTCACGCTTTCTATCGCTACATGATATGTAATATGATAACGCGGCCGCTCGACGTGGCGCCGCTACACGAAACCACTAGTTTCGAGCCTACGGAAGCATGTTTCAAGGGTAAGAAAATATTCGCGATGTCCAGGGCGATATGTAATCATTTGTTTTTTATGTTATGAAATATGTTCTGGATATAAATTACGAATCGAGTCGCAGATCCTTCGCGTACACGTGCGGTTATCGTTACCGTAAATTAAATTATTATTGATATTATAATCGCAAAGCGACCGAGCGCTTTCCTTCGATGAGTTCGATCGAAGCGATAACCGGTGCGGTCCGTGCGTCCGGCAGATCCCCTGCGGCGGCCGGAGCTGGAGCGCGGCCTGGAGCGCATGCGGCTGGAGGCGGACGAGGCCAGCAGCGAGGAGCTCGCCAACAACCTGCGCACCGCCATGAGCTCCATGACGCCCGACGTCATCGCCAATATCGTCAACGCCAACCTCGCGCCGCTGGACGACGACGCCGAGAGGTGATCGCCGCGCGCGCCCTCGACCGCTCGCTCGCCCGCCGGCTCCCGCACGCGCCTCCGGCCGGAACCGCGCGCGGAACTCGGTACCGAAGGTGTCCGGTACGTTCTACGAACGCCATGTGAACTTCGTAAAGTCCGTCGGACCGGCGGACTCCGCGGGGGCGCCACGTGGAACCCGCCGAGCGGGATCACCCGACGCCGAGCCCTCGTGTATAATAATAACCTCGTCAGCGAGCGTTCGTACATTTATTACGTTCATCTTCCGTTGTCGTGACGGGTCGCGACCGCAGCGGTCGGGCCGGTCCATCGAATAATTTCAATACCGCACTCGGACCCGTATTTTTATGCGTAGTAAAACGAAACATTGTCACGCGAATTACGCGTCGTAGGGCAGATTACACATTTTTAAACCGCGCAATATTACTCGTTTTTCTACGGAGGGCTGCACGACGTGCGCGAATCGGTGCCTCGCAGTCCGTTCGATACGTAGTACGGCAAATATTCCAGGGAGCCTCTCGGAACCGTCGCGATGTATCAGAGGAATATTGCGATTCGCCCCGAGAGCGCCGCCGCGCCTAGAGCGACCCGTCCGGTGGAAACCGTATCCGAAAATTTCCAGACGGATACGCGTCAGTGATTTTTTTTAAATACCGTCTTCGCCAAAGTATTAGAGATGGAGTCGGCGCGTCCCGTCGAGCACGGAGGACTCGCGGCTTCCGCCGAGGGAGCCTCTCTGTAAATAAATATGTTGTAATAAGTGTATATCGTACGTAACGTAGTTTTCGTATACTATTGCCGGAGAACAGTCCATATCGTAGGTCACGTAGCGTCGATCGCGAGACTCGGGAGCCCGAGCTCTCGAGCTCGCGCGTGCGATCTTA
This sequence comes from Passova gellias, assembly GCA_018249975.1. Taxonomy (NCBI): domain Eukaryota; kingdom Metazoa; phylum Arthropoda; class Insecta; order Lepidoptera; family Hesperiidae; genus Passova; species Passova gellias. The sequence goes on from DWUN01001098.1 coordinate 11,208, forward strand.
GCATTTTGCAAATGTGTATTAAATCGGTCGTTTCTAGGGATACACGGAGCACGTCCCGGCGGAGCGCGCCCGGCCGCCCGTGCGCCCCGAGCCGTCCGCCGCGCGTGCTCCGTGCTACACGGAATGTATATTTTATCTACGGTATTGCCCGTTGGGATGTTCGGAGTCAGTCAATCGTAGGCTTCACCGAGGGGTCGGTGGCCTCTCCCCCGCTTCTTCCTACCTGTTCGGTGGACGTGGTCTTGTTAGAGGTGAAGTCCGCGGGCTGGAGCCGCCGCGCTCGGTGCGGGCGAGAGGTTCGGATCGTGCCGTGCCGATGTTGCCACGCTTATATTTTATGAAACTCTGCGCGCGAGACGCCCGCGCGGCTCCGGGGCGAGGTCGTCGCGGAACACCCCGGTTTTGGAGTTTGCTCCTTAAGAAACGATTTGAGTTATGAGGTCCGGTACGGACATTTCATGACGAGTAAAATCAAGCGTAACGCGAAAGTTGAGGCGTTACGAAGAACGAGACAAACATATATCTGTGGGATCGAACGTGCGAAAGAATGAGATGGAATACGTTACACGGCGTATCTTATTGTTATTATTTTGTAACATACTTTATGTAATACGCTTTTATTGATGTATATAAATAATTACAGATATATGTTTGTTTCTCTTATCATTTTACAAGATGCGTTCGTTTACCCTCGTTTTCTACTCGATATATATCATAATGATCGTCCGTAACGAGTAACCTCCCGGCGTGCGTTCCGGCGCACATTTAATATTTTTGTAACCGTGCGCCGCTCCGCGGTGGGCCCCGTCTGCTGTTCTATTTTTACCATTCGTGTATAAATTAAAATTGTAAATTTATTGTATTCAATAGCATCAAAACAGATGTGCGGCGAGCGGGCCGTCGTGCGGGAAGCGACGTTCTGTATGCTCGTATACAATAATATAATAGTATGATAATATTTGTAATATAATTACCAAATCTCCAAATGATGTCAAGTTCCGGCCGTCGAGGTCGTTTCATATTTTTTTCGAGCGAGCTTTACTTCGCCGAGTAGATCTTCGAGATATGCGATAACAACTAGAATTACGCGCAGGTACAATTGGTCGAATCGCTTGTTAAGATACGTCGTCCGGTCATCGTTTGCTTATTAATGGAGTTACGGTAACGGGCGGAGCGAGATAGAGATAGCAGTTAACGAAATAATCGACGAAACTATAACTAAGAGTGTGAGTGTAGCCCCGCGGGGACGAGGCGGACGGAGCGGGTCAGTGATCTGGACTGCAAGATGTTATGTGCGAATCGGGAGACTGCTTAATGATGCGTTCAGATTAAGATTGTAAAATATTTTTACTCTATTTCGTGTGTCGTGGTATACCTCGAGCATTCCGATTCTCCCAATCTTCACCGGGTCCGATGAAGGTGTAGACGACCTGATGCAATAGCCCTCTAATAAATATCAATCGTATTACATTTTATTGAAAATACGTCGCGTCCTATATTGTCGTTTCCCCTTAAAAGTAAATCGTAAACGATACGATATATGCGTGTATCCAGAATTGTTAGTGTCGTTTTAACAAACTTTACAAAATTGTTCGTAATTGGCCGCTCGGCGCGCGCCGTGCGCACGTTCAGTACATATACGGAAGTGTTATGAATTGTAAAGCTTGTGATTGTACAAGTTTAGGAAAATTTATGTAGCATTAGATTATAATATAATTATGTCGGCTCTACGAGGAACGCCACCGCAATGAATTTGATGAAGTTTGCAACGCCGTTGCGCGTCGCGGTGCCGGCCGCCCGCCCCGCGCCCGTAGAATGGCAATTTTTTGTTTTCTATTATTCGCATACTTTCTATCGTCATTATGATTGTGGTAATGCATATCAGTAATGAAATAAATATGCAAGCTATATGTTTCGTTGTAAATGTGAGTTTTTAACGATCGAGTCGCTCTCCGGGTGGCCTTGGCCGCGACCGGGGCGGCGCGGGGGGCGCGGCGGGCGCGGGAGGCGGGGCGGCGGAACCGCGTCCATGTAAATAGCGATTCGGCGCAACTATCGTCTTAAACTTAAAGAAATCTTGTGGAAATTGTGATGTCGACCCTTCGTGAGCGTACGGTAATAATAATAATGATAGTTATATATAAATATGAAGCGTACCGTAATCGTGTAAATGTGTATGCGACGTGCAGTCGGACGGAGGCGCCCGACGCGAGCGTCTCGGTGCGACATATCGGCCACACATCGCCGTCGAGCGCTGTCCGATTGCAGGTTATATAATAACCGTTGGTGCGTAGAGGCCCTATATTTTAGACATTCTATGAATGACCTATTAATTCTATCGATAAATTTTAATCGCTTGGAATTTATAATGTTTTTGTTATATTGAATCTTTATATGAATGAATAGTAAACGTGGAAGTTTCTCCGCGGGCCCTTCACCGCGCATATGAGTCGCGGCGGAGTCGTGCGATCCGTCGCCGTGACGCCGTCGGGCGCGGGGCGGGCGCGGGGCGGGCGCGAGGCTCGCCGCGTTTCAGTGTTTCTTGCATATATTATACATTCATATCGCCGGTAAGGTCGCAGCGAGTGTTCTCGTCGTGTGCAATATTGTTATTGCGGGTCACATCCGTCTAAAGGCCGCTCCTGTATTAAATCGATCATGATATTCTTGTATAGCATTAAGTATTAATATTAAGTGCGGCGTACGAGACGAGCGCCCAGCTCGCCCCGCCCGCCCCGCCCCCCCCCCCCCCCCCCCCCGCCGGCCGTCATTATTGCGCTTTGTGATCGAGTGGCAAATTCCTTGCTCGTAAATATAAAGCAGAGTTAGTTTCCACAGTCATTTAACGGAAATAAAACAGTTCGTCTCAATATGAGCTACATTCAAATATTATGTACTGTTTAATCTTTAAACTTAGAAAGACATAGAGATTAACTTCTATTTACAAACATGTTAGAGCTTAAATCCTTAGTAAATAAAAGTTAACTGCGAGTAAAATATTAAGCGGAACAGACATACCCGCTCTGCGAGCGCGGCCCGGAAAATACAGAAACAAAGGTTTATTTTGTTTATCAATCTCATATTTGTAGTTCAGTTTATAACTAGCTCGCGACGGAACATTGTTTGACGATAACTGTTTGAATTTAATTCGCGACGGAACAGTGAAAATATTCAGAACAAAAAACAACAAAGTTCTTCAACGACAAAGTTCAATGCGGAAACATTGAAACAAAGATGAAAACGAATTGCAAGAAGCATAGATTCACTTCCCCCCACGAGGTACGCTCGGGGCCGTCCGGGCGAGCGCCGGCCATTGTCTAATCAGATCGCTAGCTCATCCCGTCCAAACCATTATTGGCTTTTGCAGTACATCCGCTAGCACGTATGTTGGTGCTTTATACGAATCAAATGTTTTATTAATGACATGGAAAGCTTAAAATAAACGTGAATTTTTCTTGTATTTATTTCCCATTTTACTAAGTCAGTCAACGGGAATAAAGTCGTGATAGATTAATGCTTTACATTTCAGCGGTCCTACAGAGTAGATATTCGGACCTCCAGGTCTATAGTTCAGATCCTGGACCTTAAACTTGCTATAACACAAAAAATATAAACGGTGATCACACAAAAAAAAATTTTTGAGCGCGATAAGAACTCACTATCCTCGGATGGATTCCGAGCTATAGATCTACTTGTATAGAACTGTCCCAATTATTTATTATTATTATTATCGTGGAATAACGCGCAACGGTCCGTGCCGCTCAAGCTCGAGCTTAAAAGCCTTCTATTGTTTACGATATCATCGCCCGCCAATCTAATACAGGGTGCGAAACGTGTGAGCATATCGGATGTAATCATACAGGACTCTGTAGCTACATGTTACTGGCGCGCGCCCCCGGCCGGCGGCCGGCGGTGGCTGCCATATCTTCCCTGCGTGTATTATTGTCAGCAGCTGCGGATCGAGATGATCGGATCGGATGAGTATCGGAAGCGACGGTTCACTACACTGGCTTTACATGAAAGAAAACGAGGGTTCCGTACAAACCTGTACGTATATATTCGTAAAGGTATTATACATCTGAGTATTTGATATCAATTTCAATTTAATACCTCCACGCGTTCCTGAGAAAAAGGGTCTTGATAGACGAACGCACAGAGAGTGCGCTAAATATTAATTTTGCTATTAATGTCCAATATCAGAGTACCTACAGAACTAGCGGTTTTGGGTTTATTTTAAAAATCTATTTACGGTGATTTCCAAACCGTGTGTTAAAAACGTTGAATTTAATACTAGAAGTGTATGTCGTAAATAATAAAATATTGATAGATTTAACAATTTTTCATTTCGCAAAAACGAATGTTTCGGCTTTGTATTTAAGACAGTGAGATAATCTATAATAGTTAGAAAAATATAATCAACAATTACAAGTTAAGATGCATGGTACGGATCCGGTTTAATCCGGTATAATTCCACGCCCAGCGAAATGCTGAAACCTTGATGTTCATGACATCGCCGCGCCGTCTAGGAGACCGCTGCCACGGGATCCGGCTCTATCCAGTTTATTGAAATAAGTCGGAATTCACTTAATACGTTGAAAGCGGCGAAATATCGCAGTGCTGACGAGGGAGACCCGCGGCGGCCTTCTGCTGGTGACGCGAGCTTTCTGTGCCATTTATTATGTAAAGTGTATTTTAAACGTTGCGTCGAATTAACGGTATTCATCGGAAAGTTCCGCACGGATTGAATTAAATATTCTAGAGTGTATCAACGGACTTTCACGGAAGTAGAGGAGGTGAAATATGTTTGCCAGGAAAGGTCAGTCGGTGGTTATCTCTAGTCTCTAAGGATTTTATTGAAATTTTATTGAAATGTTCCGCACATTCTCGTATGTAAAGTTAGAATCCTGGCGAGAGACGCCGAATACTCTTGCTTATAACACTCTTTAAAACGACCGCTACGTGACCTACCGGACCTCTCGGTCTAGGGTTCGATTTCCAGGACAACCGTGGTGAGCATGAATATATTTATCATCCGTTTATGTTTAGGGCAATAGCACGTTTATGTGCTGACCGGTTACCGTAACGAAAGCTTTTACTGCCGTTCAGATAGCCGTGTATGGAATTATCACGATTATAATTATTAAGTGGTTCTTAGAGGCAGCAATGTTCACAGCAGCACAAACCAAGAGACGCTGTGTACCGATGTATCCCACATTCCCATTGCCGCGGTGCGGCGCCACCGTCGCCCTATTATCGCGCCGCTGCGGCGGGTTTCGTATTAATTTTCTATTTTCCACTAACGTCTTTGTCTTTTTGATGTTATCCGAACGTCAGAGTCGTGAGTTATGAGTTCTTTGTTGAAAGTTATAGGCGGTGTGTTCGATGAAAGGTCGGTATCCATTGCATGCTTTTCTCGGAGCTTTCTAACCTTGTTAGGTATGTAAATAACACTGTTATAATAAGGACACCTAGCGAGATCCCGAATGTCATCCGATTTCAAACTAGACAGTGCCGATATCACGTACGATATTCAGACAGCTGATATACTACAATTATACACATATGTACATACGAGTATATACTCATCTCTATAGACAACACACAGGAATCAAAGACACGACAGAAGTGGGATTCTTTTCGCCGCCGCCGCACGTAGCTGATTAACCATAACTATAACAATATACTCGTAATATGACTTTCATTATGCGTTTGTATAATACGAGTAGGTATATGTACCTTATAACAAACAAAAGTCTGAATTGTAATAAGAGTTAACCGCTACTGAACAGTAAAACTATCGAGCTGCGCCGTAGGGGCTCTAGAGCTCCAGGAATTGGAGAACGGACCCGCGCCCAGCACTGGGATGTAAAGAAAGGCCGCAGCCAACACTCAGCCTCACGGAATGAGCAGTAATTGTGAGCGAGTAGTTGTAATAGCTCTAAGACTCGTGTCGCAGGAAGCCGGATGTATGGACGCAGTTGGAGGAGAGCTGCTCGTGGAAATGGTCCAGCCAATTACTCCACCACCACCACCACCACCCCCACCACCGCCACGAGGAGACTTCACCAAGGGGGCACCGGCGGGGTTGCAGTTGAACACCAATATATGATCTCGCAGTGACGAAGACGACATTGTTTGTTGCGTACTTCGCACGGACCGAGCATGTACGGGCTTGTACCGAATGTTGGCATTTGTTGCCGCCGGCCCATCTCACCTTTACATCTATACACACGTATATACGTATTATGCATTCCTCGTAAAGTTATTAACTGGCTGTAAACTTTACCGACTCACAGTTGACCAATGTGAGGTATTTTCCTAACAATTCCAATTTGAAGTAACCAGTGCTCGGAACGATAAAGGATCGTTTTCACGTAGATAAATGATAATACCAATAAGTAACGATATAAAGTAACTCACACAATCTGTTACATCCTAGGGTGCAGAAAATAAAGCTTGTCCGATCCAACAACACAAGTTGATACTCGTCGCCCAGTCTGCCTTCTGAAAACAGCTTCCTACTGCCATATCTCGCTACTCAGGGAGATAAGTTGAAGAGTCGATTACTTACCCGATAGTGTATGAGTTTTAAGCCATAGTGTCCCACGCTGGCCGAGTGTGGAGTGGGAGACAATAAAAAGGACTGACAATAATCCACTATTACAGTTTTTAAGCTTTGCGGAAAACAAAAACTCTGTTACGTATCCATATAAAGGGGAGCGTCAGCACCAGTAACGGAGAAGTCTTCCATGCTTGATTCCGACGATGCATTCCCAGTAGCGGCTGTAGATTTATAGCGTTCTTGGAGGGTCGCCCTCGAACACCTCCGGGGTATCAATTAGTCACTTACCCATCTCACGTATTGTTTATTTACACAAAGAGCCGCCCGCCGCCTGCCGCCTGCCGCCGGCGGGCCGCTCCATTCGACTTATATCCCTTCATGAAAC
>DWUN01001099.1:0-18153 GCA_018249975.1 Passova gellias
GCGGGGTCGTTATTTACGCGTGAAAAACTTTGCGACACATTAATTTCCATGCGGGCGAAGCCGCGGGCAAAGCTAGTTGTTAATAAAGTTCCCTGACTGTCTCTCCCGACAAAATATTACTTTTAACTATACATACTCGTAAATATAGTAGTGCATTTACTGTCTGATCTTTTGGTTAAGTGGTTAGAGACGGCAGACCATGAGTTCGATTTCTAATCTAGACAAACATATATGTAATGAAAACATTTTTATTGCTGTTTTTCAGCAGCCGCCTATCATTACATAGGTATTTAATTGCCTAATGTGGAATCAAACAGCCGTTGTGGAATAATCGCAATTATCATTATTTGGTAAAGAAATCCTTCCAACTTTCGTTACATTTAAAAATTACTGTGATTCAGTCATTGTAATTTATATAATCAATTGGCTTGACTTACAAAAACAATAGTAGGTACACTGTTTACGTATTATCAATATTATATTGCGCGTCAAAACAATTGGTTAGTATGGAGTAGCTAATTATAATGTCGTACGTCGGTGTTTGTTCGTGACAGCACGCCAACTACACGGTAGCCACTACTAATATTGCCTGTGAGCATTAAGATTAATTAGGGCTATGTAGTACCTGTTTAGCGTAAACACTGACAATGCTTACTTTGTTTACACGCGTGTTAAGCCATAATATTACTTACTTACTAAACACGCGACCAGTGTCGCTACACTGTAGTAGGTACCTATAATGGGAACGGCGAATGTCGTATTAGCGGTTTCATTGTCTTCGCTTTTGGACTTACGTGTGAAAAATTACTAATGTCGGGTTCTAATAAATTTGACTAATGTCGGATTATATTATAAATTTGACTAATGTCGGATTATATTATAAATTTGACTAATGTCGGATTATATTATCAATTTGACTAATGTCGGATTATATTATAAATTGGACTAATGTCAGATTATATTATAAATTTGACTAATGTCGGATTATATTAAATTTGACTAATGTCGGATTGTATTAAGAATTACTAATGGCCAAACGAGTGAAATTCAATATCCATACAAAAATAGGGTGTAATAAGAAACAGCATAATTCTGTTTTTTAATTGTCCGAGTGCGCAGAGTGGTCGCATTTCGTACAATGCGGTTATCGAGCTACGCGTATTGCATTAACGTCAGCGATATAGCGCACTGGACGCGCCGATGTTTAACAATCATGATTCTGTCACACAGCAAACGCGTTGCGGTCCGATTGTATAGATAATTCAGTAGACATTCGTGCACAGCGAGTATTGATTGCTGATAAGTATCGAACAATACGTATTCCGATCTGGCAAATGTTCATAGAGATAAAATACGCGTTGCATATTTGAATGTGAGTGAGAGTAATGTTAGCTGTTTTGGTGACGTATAAAGTTATCAGAAATTGGGATTCGGTATTTAATATTTGTTTATTTGAAGAGAGCAAAGAAACTGCCAATCGACTTTTACTAGGACTGTAGGAATGGCACTGTTCGTGTTTAATTAGTATGGGTGTTAATAAGAATATTAGCTGATTAGTATTCATTATGAATAGGACTGTTAGCAACATTATTAGCTAAGTACAGTTAGTTAGTAATTATTCGTGTGCCTTCGTAATATTAGAGGTAGGTCATAGATGTGGTGGTACTCTAAAGAACTAAGATAGTCGCTTCTTATATGCGTGTGAACCAGCAACTACACCCTTCCGACCGAAACACAAATTGTTGTAAAAATTTACACTAATTAAAAGGTTTCATACGTAGTTACGTGTCGAAGAGTTCTCCCCCAAAGCCGGTATCGCACTGGCCACTCCTCGGATGTTGCAAGGGTCCATAGGCGACGGTGACCACGTACCATCAGGTGGCCCGTTGAACTGTTTGCTGGGTTGAATTATATAAAAAAAATTGATCTTTTAAAGTAAATAGGCTGCAGAGACGTGGATAAGATTCAGTTGTACGACTTCGAATGCACTGCAACTGAATTGTGTTTAAAAAGTCTAACGTTACAAACCCCACGGGAACGAATAAACAATGTCCAGTATCGATTGAGGTTTGTTCCCGAACAATACGCACTCGGATTCCGCAGACAGGCGGCACCGGAGGGCGGTCATGCGCGAGACGTAACCGTTCCACTCAACTTGAGCTGCACGAGACACGTCTCGGGCTAAGGGGCCGTCAAACCGTGTGATTCTGCGCTCCCTGTATCAGCTGCCATAGGACCTTTCTTAACTCGTTTACTTTAAATAAAAACACATGATGTATACTTATACAGGTAACGTGATCTAACATATTATGTAGGCATACATTAAATGTGCACATAATTTGTAAAATACGTTCATGGTACACGGTATCGCGAGTGATATCTTAACTTAAAAGCAAACAACTTAGTACAGTCAGAGTTGCATGTTTGCCAGGACTCGGAACCTACACTAAACCTAAACTACGGAACTTTTCGTGCGATTATGTTACGTACGATATGCTATATGATACATACGTAAAGTAATTTTTATAAAACCCTCGAATGCTACGAACGTGGCAGCGGGAAAGTGGTCTTAATTAAATCAAGACTTACCTGTAACGTTGTCTGATCTCGGTGAACATGGTTCTACTTAGAGTTTAATTCGGACCGAAGAGATTCTGAAACGTAACGCCGCCTCTCGCTTATTCAGCACTCGTACTGTCTAATATAAACAATGGATCCCTTAACTTGCAGATCAAGTCTATTTGTATGTACACAGTTCGAGTAATTCAGAACAGACGCTTATATTAATTTTCAACGAGATTTATCTAAGGATGTAAAAGAATTTGTAGCAAAGTGATTCTGATGTTTATTTGTAGAGAAATAGCGTACTGCTATCTGTTAACTCTGTCATGGTATCTTTCTACAACTGCTTTTGCCGTCGACAGCTGATTGATGGCAGATGATCTAAATAACCACACGATGAAATAGCAAAGTAACTATAGTGTCACATACGAGTAGATAAGTATGTAAAAGTAATAAAATAGATCAGTAACATTTGCTCAAGACTCAATACACTTTTCAATGGATAAGCGTATTGCGGGTGCAAGGTCACATTTAATATTTCAGAATAGAATAGAAGACATTTTATACCGGTGATATACATAGTATGCACAGAAAAATTTAATTTGCAATTTTACTATAAATAGTTTTAAAATACAATTTTAGTTCCAATAGGTATCATTATTATCATCACAATCATTGTTATCGTGAGTCGATATTAGTCCACTGCTGAATGTGGGGTTCTCCCGAGCGACTTGATAAGCCTCAACTGCCTCTTGTTCCTAAGCAGTTGAGTCTAGTTCAATTTGTCTGCGTTTTAACAGGCGTGGAACTGTAACTCGTCGCTCAAAGTCCCTCGTACGAATTATCACATTTGTCCAGTCGCCGCACAGACAAAGAATCGCACGGCAAATATTTGACGTGAATAAATTTATTTCACGTACTGGTATTTCCACGGAACGACGCGTTCAGGTCGTTCAGATTGGCAGTAATTTTCATGACGTAAAAATCTGCGAACTTCGAATAGTTATAGCAAAGCAATAAATATATTGTAAAATTACACGTTTCAATTCGAATAGGATTAAGGTCTTATTAAATACTGGCTTTTGCCCGCGACTTCGTCCGCGTGGAATACTGACTTAGGGCAGCATTTGGAGTATTTCAAAATAAATTATAGCCTATATGTTGCCGAGGAACAATAGCTATATAACGAAAAAAGTTTAATCGAAATCCATCCAGTATGTTTTGCGCGAAAGCCGGACAACAGACAGACAAAAATTTGAAAATATTTTTTTTTAGCTTGTGTTACTTATACGAGGACCTCTAGGGGCATATTTTTTTGTTTTTATTCAATATACAGAATTGAACTCTTCTACAGTTTTATCATACGAGTATTTATAGATTTACGATATCGATCATCGATTAGACAGTATAATGTAACACATACCTATATACCTACTTGAAACGAACTCAGATCAGTAATAGATATGTTGTGGGCGAATGATAAAATTATGTGATGTAACAAAATATGTCTCGTTACTTAGTCGCTATATCAGAAAGTATCGGACATCGATTGTATGTTGTATGATTGTATGGTAAACGGATTATTTATGACATTATTTACGTCTAATTCTCTTAATACACGTAATCACAATGGATCTAACCGATGGAAGCTGCCTAACTCTCCGTTTACAATATTCCCCAAATGAGTGTAGTTCCACAACTAACGTACAACTCCCCAGGGGGCAACGTTACATCAAATTATCGCCTCTGAGCAGATTCGAAGTAGATATATGGAAATCGCTGCATTCAGGCACCAGCAGTCTTACTTACCCCTATTGGACACGGGTTTCATCTCACAATGAGAAGGGTAAGGCCTTTGTCTAGTTACCCTTTTCTGTTTGGATATTTTTTATGCCTCTTTGAATAAATTACATACAACAATACATATTACATTGCCTTTTACCTACAATATGACTTTAGCTTTTCAATGGATAGACTGGCTGTGTTCTGGTTAGGAGGGCAATTTATATCTACATGACAGACATTACAATTTCAATAATCTAATAGATTGCTTTATCATCGTTAGAGCACAAGAAATTCCTTACTACAGAATCAATGCTAAGCCTAATGTGTTTATGTGTTAAATGTTCTATAATGCAATGCAAACATTCTTTGTTAATTCTTTAAGCTTGAATAAAATCGGTGGTCAAACGTTTTTAGTTCAAGAATTTGCGATACAAATTATAACAACAGCACGCCAGCAAACAGTACCTACCTACTTTGTAATTCTACACAAATTTAACACCAATAGAGCTCAGCAAGAAAACAGCTAACTAATTAAGAACAAATTATTAGAACAGATTCATTCTACTGTTTCAGCATTTGAAAGGTTTAACTTTAAAATATTAAAGCACAATACACTTAATGTTTGTTACTACAAAATATGAATATACCGTTACCGTTAATAAGCTAAATTGTTATTATAATAATCGCTTTAAGTACTTAAACAGATATAATTTTCGTTTAAATTATCCTCGTGTACCCTTGTTCGATATATCCCACAATAATGAGATTAATAAAGCAATTATTATTTTAAAACATTACAAGGTAATAGCCCTACTGATCCTTTCACAATTAAGTTATACTTGGGAATTATTTTCTGTCCGTTGAATAATTAATTATAAAGTAATTTTGAATACATTTTTTTCAGGTAATTTGAAGTGACTGAGCCAGGTTCATAATAAGGTTCTGTTTAAATTCTCAAAATTGTATCTAGTAAAGAGTCTCTTTGAAAAAAAAACATGAAATGGGTTTTGAAAGTTTTTTCAAAATGTTCGTAGAACAGCCGGCATATCACGAACTACGGCAGTTAAAGCAGTTCACTTGAACATTTTAAATTATTCAATTGTACTCCCAAAACATGAGCGTTTCCACACTTCACAAAGCGGCCAGAGTTATTGAGAATCAAAGTTAATGCTCCCGATTGTTGTGATAGGGCAACAATCATCGAGTCTTATTAACTTGGAACAGGCGGGTTCACTGTTAATCCAATCTTTGCTCGTCAGTCCGCTTACGAGCAACTTGGTGGTCGCTTTAGGGCTTCCCTTGGGAAAGAACTTGTACTTAGCAGCGCTATCTAAATAGATTACAATGCGAAGGTTTGAAATTTCTATTACCTAAATGTCTATCAGCGAAATTGTCAGTATGCAGCGTTTGTTCATAAATTTGTGTCCCTTAAGAGTGTCACCTTGTCATGTGCTTGTAACTGACATCTAGTCAGAAAGCGTCGCAAGTAAGGGACAGCTAAATATATTATGCGGATAAGCGGACACCATTCTCGCTTTATCTTTATTATGTATTACCTCATTACGTGCATATTTTCGCCAGAGGAGACTTTTGAGTCTCTTAGAAAGCAAATAGTTTTAATATTATGAAGGAATAACTTTTTTGTAATGCACCGTAATTTATATATGAGTTCCTACATTTGTATTATCATGTAATTTTAATTTGTTCATTGTCACAACAGTAATATGCTTTTAAATAACGATGTAGATAACTAGAGTATCTTAGATTTTACATTAAGCTAAGAGTTTGAGAGTTTTTATTATTAAAATATACATAAATAGGATATTAATTTTAACTGTTAGACTTAATATGTTTGTATCTAAGGGACTTATTGAGCGAAAATGAACAGAAGCTACGTTGTAAGCAAACTCGAAAGTGTCAGCAATGTCGCGATGTCGGTCGTATTTTCGATTGACGGCACAGAACGAAATCTTTTTTGATAGTTTTTGTTTATGATCAATTACCAAAAACTCGCCATTGTAATTTTATAATGTGATTGTATTTTAAATATCTTTATGACAAAAGCACTATACCTACTTATCTACTATATGTATAAAGAAAATTACGACTTGTAAGCATTTTATTGGTACATGTCTGTTATATCACACTAAACAAAGAAACCGTTGCCATTTTCCTAATCCTAATGGCCTGAAGTAAATGACATTAACTAATGGAATAAACAGAAACACGTTCCCGGAGGAACTGATGATCCTCTTGTTGTTTGAATTCGCTTTTTCTTACCTAATCTGTTTCTATGTTAAATATTTATTTACGTACAACTATATCTGTTGCTTGCTCTTCTCATAACTAACTTAAGATAAGACTACGAAATAAAGCAACAAGGTATAATGTTACTGTACTAATCACAAAATAAAAGGCATAAAAGTAAACTTAAATTTGTACGTATTTTTACCATCAAAACGTTGCTTATAGCTTGGGAACAAAGAATTACAATAAATATATTTCAATAATGCTCGTAAATAATGTCGTGTAAGGCCGTTATGTCTCTAAAAAATAATACGCTACTCTACGGAATTGAGTCTGGCAACGTGAAAGAAAATTTCCGAATTGGCATTTTGAGTTCCACGGTGCTTGGCCCCAGATGAGAGAATAGACTTTGTACCCAGCTGTGAGATGAATATAAATTGATAATTGTTCTGCAAAAAGGATCCACTCTACGCGGAACGAGAGAATTGAATCCAAGTACCGAAGTGACGCTTAAGGTCGACTCTTTCGATTTGCAAAAAAAAAATGTTATCCGTCAAATATCATTGGAAATTATTAATACAAATTTTTATTTATTTTACAATAAGTTAAGATGTAATAATAATATAACAATTTTGAACGATATCAACAAGTATTATATTTTTAAGCTACGTTAAGTAAGACAATATTTTTTTCATTGTAATGTCAATTAATTTAACGTTAGAGCCATCTTAGCTTACGGCATCATTTAGAACTTGAAGAATTAGCAATGGTACCTCGATAGGGCTTACTAAAGGCCATTCAGCCAGGGAATCCTTCGATTCCGCCACTAGCTTAATATTCATGGCCGCGCTGCTGTCCACTGATACGACGGAGCTATTCAGTAGGACGTCTTTGTCCAAGCCTGCATTTAACAGAAGTGTCATTGCCTATGAATATTCACTTCAGATTGTTTAGTTTCAATTAGTTATATAGGTATATATATCCAAGATAACACCGTCAGGTACTGTATATAAAAAATACCAGATTTTCAGTTGTGACGTTATACCCTATCGCCACTTCTTATATAATGTGACTACGTGCATAGGTTCTACGACTTCAACAATGATACTTTTCTTTATTATTACTATCAATGTTTGCTTATAGTTCAACGTTCTCTTGTGTTAAACCTTGAGATTTTCATTTAAATAACGCTCAACACTTTGTCCATTCTTTTTTCTATATTTTATGGAGCGACTGAAGGAATTTATAAAGGCAGTATAAACATAATAATTATGATATAATTTTCGTTACCTGTTAAATTTATGGACATAAACTGTTAATTGCTAAAGATATTTAATTAAGAATATTCTTATCATAAGTATTATGTTGATTTGTAACGACAGGATTGGAGAAAATTTTCCATGAGCGAGAAAATGTCCGAGATCCAACGGTATGCGTGCTGTGTTACTTAACTTAACGTTCGTATTGCACATCAGAACTATGTAGTATAAGAGTTCTACTTATCATGATATTACTACGAAGAAGGCCATGAGTAGTTGTATATTATTACGACTAATGTTATGTCTAGTAAGGCCGAACATCAATTTGTACAAGAACCAGTTTTTCTCCCGAATGCGAATGGGGTACGTCGAGAGCATCTAATAAAGTCTGTTGTTCAAAGAAAGCACACACATGAATATTCTTTTTGTTAGCTGGTTTTGACTACTCATTTTAATTTACAGTAGGCTAGGTTTGTAATTGAAAATTGTTCAAAGATTTGAAAAAAGCTTCTAACGACTTTTATTAGGCATTACAGATTAAGTTTTCCCTTTATGACCTTTATTCTAGAGAGGTATACAATAAAGAATAAATAAATAAATACAATTTATTTCACACGGTTGAATTAACGGAAACAGATTATAAGTTACAAAAAAATAGCAGTTTTGTTTAAAGCGTTCGGTAATATATTAATCATTTCGAGTATCAACAGCACAATAGAATCGTAGAAATAATTTCTGCAGAATGACTTATTTTGCCGCGTAGACGCTAATAAAACTTAACAATAAGGCTTTTCAACGCCCAATAATCATGTTCTAAATTAAAATTCACTCAGGAAAGTCAGCTCTTTGTCAGCGTTCTGTTTGGCAATCGACTTTATTTGAACATAAAATTTATGAAGGATAATTTTAGAGATAACAAAGATTTCTGCGTAACAGGATAAGGAGCGGCTTGTCTTTTCCCGAAAATTATGAATTTCGATGGACATGAAAAGTGTTGAATGTAGCGGTCTTTGCTTTTTAAAGTAAGTTTTGTAACAATTACCCAGTAGTTTCATTACCTACGATTGTAATATCATCGAATAACACATTCACTGGGAGCCAATTTTTACCATTAGAATAGGCGAATCAAAGCTTTACTCCCTGCAATAAGCCTTTGCGAGAAACAATTGCGTCGAAATTCAAATACGAGTATACTCGCGACGACTGCCATCAGCGTCGTATTGGGAGTTCGAAGCGAGTTCAAACAGGGGTTGGATAATGAAGGCTAGAAGTGAAAACTACAGCGAAGTTCGATAATGAAAAATTTGCTTTGAGAAACAAAAGACGAACAAAGGCGTCGACGTCAAGCCTCCGAATGCTTTGTTTATCGACTATGCTGTAACGGTTGAAGCGAATTGTTCTGTTTTTATTGTTGAAGTTCTATTCATACTTTTTAGGATAAGCTTTTCATCCTAGGTGAATTTAGTAGCTATGTATATTGTTCTCATATGAATAAACTTATGCATAAAGCGTAAAATATGTAATATTGTAGTCTGTAGCGTAACCTTATTAAATTGTCTTCATTACGTGACTTTGTGAATATTATACAAAACCGTATAAGATTTGGTCGATGTTATAGTCATTGTAGTTTAGTTTAGATTATAGGATCAGTGTTGGTGTTGAATGCCTGCAATGTAGGTTATGAGGTTAGAATAACTAGTTGTGGGATTGTTATGCTGATTCGATGTAGGTACTGTTATGTCTGCACTAATATCACAAAGTTTTAGATATTTCTAGATATTTTCTTGATAATTTCTACCGGTTAATCGTTGGAACTATCAGTTAGATTTATAAAAATATTTTTGAATTGATAGGACCACTATTGGGAAATGTTTTCAGCTTGATATCTCTGCGCTACGATGGTTACGAGCGGAGCAATAAATTACCATGCAAAATTTAGTTAGGTATGTAAAATAAATTGTCTGTATCGTATAATGTGAAGTACCGCGCACAGTGTTCCCTATAAAACTTGTTTTGCGAATATTAAACTTCTTTTATAATCATATACCCTTTATATCGTGCAAATAATTATTTGTAAAATAGTTTAACATTTTTACATACATTTATGTATACCAGACATGTTACTCATAGTATGAAGACACAAACACACACAACATTTGGTTGATTACTCGAGTACCCCCAAAATAATGTCTAGCCGTTATTATCCAGGGAGTTATCAAAAGATGGTTGGAATTATTGTGACAGGTTATTCATTTACCTGAAGATAATTTTTCGTGCGTAGAAAGGTCGACATTAGTGTTTATTTATTTGTCCCCAAGAGGAAAAGCTTCGAGACTATGGTTTGACAATTCTTGTCAGCCGAATTAACTGAACCCAGAAATGCGGAATTTGGACCGAGATTTTTTCCATGATCTAGGCACGCGGAAAGCGTGGATTTTAGAAAATTTCATCTCTGTAAATGTAAATAAGGGGATGAAGGTTTCATTGGCGGAGCTTTTGTTATGTAGATTTACTAGAATTATTGGCATAAACACAATTGAAATATGAAACTGAAGGATATAAAATAGGATATGAAAGATTTTTTGACATTGGTTTTTGTTCTTGAAATTATTGAAAAATACCACCAGTATGCGTAAGTTACGCTATTAAGAATTCTAAATTGACGATCAACACAAAGAGGTCGGCGTGACTTACCTATCTTTTGTTGTATGTGTGTGTGCGACACAGGGAACTGTACTGAATAATGTGTGTGAAGGCTTAGACAATTGAAGTACCAAACCCTACTTTATATTTTAGAGACATTTACAATAGCATGGCAAGGGCTTTGTCCACTCGTGCGAAGCAAGGTTGGACCCTTAGTATTGTAATAAATTGCTACGCCTGAAGACATTTAGTTTTTAAATCATATTATATATTTCAAAAAATGTTCGTTTATAACCCAGTTACATATTTAAAGCTATTTTAAAATAATCTTAATTATATTCAGTACGCAATACTGCAAGATACGCGTAAGCTAATATCTATAAGTACAATGTAAGACCACATCCGAAGTAAAAAGTCGAGATGTCCATAGACAATAAAGAAACGAGATAGTTTTGGGCACAGGTTGGTTTTATAATAAACTATGAATTTCCATTTTGTAACTACGTTTCCGATATAACCCTCCCTTAATCTTCGGGAAGTAAAAATATGTGTGTGTGTATATTTCTATGAACATACCAAATACCTACATTATAAGGAACACGAATATTAGAAAAAAATCCTTTGCAAATGACGAAATAATGAATAATACCTTGACGTAACATACAGAGTTCGGTTCTTACGAGTATATAAGCGTATTCACAAACTTCAAAGCATTTCGTAACTCGTGAAGATAAAACGAGGTAACCAAAACAGAGTGCTGGTTACCGGAAAGCGAAATGACTTTCCACCGCCGCGCCGGTGGGGTCGTAACGTTGACGCGTGCATTTCACGACATTTCCCAACAGACAGATTTTTTCAATGTGAAATGAAAAAAATAGTATAATATGAAACTTATTTCTTTGTATTACAGATATAGACCATGCATGCTCATTTATGTGATTATTGTTACTAATAATCAACTGTTCCCAGTCTCAAATAGAATCGAAGTTCTATGTAAGCTTAAGTTATAATACCCTATCTTGGTATTGCGTATGTTTTGCCGTCGTTTCCTATACATCTATTCATCCTTATTTAACATCTATTTCCAACTTTCGCAAGGTGTAGGCGAGCCCCGTTCTCTAAGTATTTATCTAAACTTAATTTCTACATAGATGCGAAAAAAGTTCCTATAAGTTTAACAATTTGCCAGAAAGACATGAAAGTAAAAGCCAGCGGTTTTACGCCTACTCGTTAAATGCTTGTAAAGAAAAGTGTTCACTCCGTTTTTATTATTTGGCCGGTGAGCAAGTAATTTTAATATAACTTAATAATACAAAGGCAGAATTTTCTTGGGTATTCCTTGAACACAATTTCGAAATGTTTTACATTGTGAACTTATAATTTTCAGTACAAACTGACGTTGTACTTTAGATGTAAATATAGAGACATCTACACATCTGCAGGACCCTGCCATTCTTATGAATTATACGATGCTTTCTAAGGGATCGTCCGTAGCTGCTGAGCACCGCAATACAATTCTCAGCGCATTAGCGCGTTTAATTTTGACAGTCCTCTCTATGGAAGAGCTACAATCATCCACATAGTAACAATAATAGATAATAGAGATAACATAGCTACGATATTAAAACACATTATAAATTCTTTCGAGATACGAATTTCCTCTGTCGTCGTTAATTGATCTCGACAATTTGAATCAATCTTTATCGTCATAATTATGGTGTTATTAGTAATAACAATTTACATTCCTACTAATCGCTGAGAATGTAGTTATTACCACACGTGTCATTTCACGATTCCAAATTACTAAAGTGAAAGAACTAGACAAAACAATTAAATAACTACTTAGTGTTACTGACGCCAGAATCGGTTGGATGATATTCAACGTCCCTTATAGTCTCCGGCGAGACTTAATGATGCTAATGTAATGATAACAACCGGGACCAATTGCTTAATGTTCTTTCCGAAGAATGGAAATGTAAGTGAAAACTTACCACTAGCGGCTAATTATTTAAGAGCCGACTGCACCCAACCACGTTTTGCTTTACAGATTGCAATCTGCAACCGCGTCAAGGCTATGAATGCTTTTCTGTACCTATATGGCGTCGCTTTTATGTCACTAGTTAAATTTTTTGTCAATCCGTATGTAAGGAACTTAGAATACTTAAAGAGCGTAAATCGGATAAAAATAGACATCAGTCCAATAGCGTTCCCACTAATTGCAATTGTTTATTATTAACGCTTGTAATATTTATGGTAATGTAATTTTGGCAAACTTATAAAACACGATTTTTGAAAATCCGACTGCAAATAAAGTATAGTAGATACGAAAATCCTTTGTGATCCTGTCCAACCAAAACGATTCAGTGTAGTAGACGGATTTTCCTCACAGCGCCTTACTGTGTTATAGTAATCCCTTTTATCTCAGCTTCCCCATATCACGTTTGCTCGACAAAAACTTCAATGAAATTTGCTTTTGAATGGCGGACACGGATCTCCGCAAACGTGGCGTGGATTTGTGACTTTACTGACATACAATCACGAGAACCGCAATGTGTTGGTTGGTTGAACTTATTATAATTTTTTTAGTTGGTGATAATTAATATTTTAGTGTAGCAAAGCGCCCAATGTAAGTTACATCAGAACATTTTTTGAAATTAAATTTTTATGTAATTCGAGATATGATATGGTAAAATACGATAATCGTATTGTTATTATTTGTAGACGAATAGAACAAATGCTTCACGATACGATTATATTTTGGTTCGGTAAATATTTGTTTTCCCTCCAATAAGAAAGGCATAAAATGTAATCTTTCCAATGGCGAATTTCGTAAATGGCGAACGTGGACAAGTGCGCGGCATTTGTAGGTAATTGTACTGACGAAACAATTAACATAAATACAGTATAATAGCCGCAATATTATGTATGCGGTTGGATTTTGTATTGTACTATAAATCACAGTTGTTAATGAGACTCATCGCTGGTGTGGCTACCAACATAATTATGACGGTTGTCCAGTTTATTACAAACAACAAGTTCATAAATTTAATGATACGTTAGTTATGTTCAACAATTTTGAAAACAAAATTAAACGAAAGAATTTGTAAATTGGCCGTTGAATTTTGCGTGGAGCCTGGACGTGGAATACTGTATCTCTTGTTATTATTTTTTAAATGTGTTTAATTTCTGCATTTATTTATGAACAAAAAAATATAAACACGTATTATCATTACAATCAACTTATACTAACAATAAAATAAAATTAAAAAATAAACATAATATGTAATTAACTATACTTAATACAAAACAACGAGTCCAAACCGCTGTCCTGTGGTAGGGTACCCAAAAGACTTGACTGCTGAGTCATTTGCTAGTCTATTCCCACGAATTGTAATATTTCTATGATGAGCATGAATATTTGTTTCGTCTCTGGTGTAAATCTATGTGTATAAGTACGTAGAAGCGATAACCTTAGCGGTTTGAAAGTCAGTCTCCCACTCCAGGGGTCTGCTATTAAACTGTTACAAACAACTGGTTTCTGAGGTGTGTGAAGTCTGCCAATCCGCACTTGGCCAACGTGGTAGACAATGGTCGAAAACCTTCCAACTATGAGCGGAGTCGTGACGTTTATAATATGACTGCACATGCATTCGTCAATGTCTATGCATAATATGACAAATCGCTGTAAAATTCAAGTTAAGACGGTTGCGTAATCTGTGAATATTTTGGTATGTTAATACTATTAATATATGGAAACAATCATGACTAATACGATGTTTGCCAAAAATATAACTATTTTTGACAGTAGGTAATAATTACCCAATAATATAATATGTATGTATAATTTAATCTATTAATCAACTTAACGGAATATTAATTAGGTTTCAAAATCAACTGAATGATTGAATCATTAATTATAATATCACGAATGGCAATTAATATCATGAATAAGTAATTCGGTCACCAAGATCTGTTATTCAAATGAAATTTTATTAAAACAGTAAAGAAATAGGCAACAACAACGCTGTAACACGGTTACAATTCATTATGGACGGAATAACTACAACATGCGAGGTGAATAATATATATTTAGAGATAAATTTATGTATCTTTGTATTTCGTAAGTAGCAAAAGGCCGTAGAAATCGAAACAGACAGAGGGTTCCTTTTGAATATTATATGAAGGACATCTTTTCAAAATAATAGTAGGTATTCTATGTTCGTACCCAGATCTGTGTCCGCCATTCTACTTATACTAAAATAATTTTATATCTTTTATAACATTAAAAATTATTGCAAATAATTATCCAGGCATAGAACACATATGAAACGTGAAATACATTCATTATTAATGTCTACCCTGAGATTATTTTAGTTTTGGCCTGTCTATTAAATGAAGATCTGCTTATTATACGATAAATATGAAGTAACAATATATCCTAGTTCTTGCACAAGACACAATATGCGGTTTTTTCACAGATTTTATTATGTTAATTATTTGGACAGTGAAGTTACAAATCCCACCCACTCGCGCCGAGATCCGTGTCCGCCATTCGCATGTAAATTCCATTGAGAGTGACTTTTTGTCGAGCAAACGTGATATGTGGAAGCTAACATAAGAAAAGGTTACTGTAATACAGAAAAACGCTTTGAAGAAAACATGTCGATGGCTCTGAAAGGTGTAATTAAATGTTTGTCAAAGAGCTACAGTCCTGTAATCAACTTTTAATACCACTCAAGTGTTGCCAACCGTCAAACATTACCCAGTGAATAACACACAAAAAAACCTATGCTGGTATTGCCGCTTAATATTGTTCATATTGAAAGATACCCGTATATCCAGATATATGTATGTACATTATAAAAGCGAAAGTAACTCAGCATCAGCAGAATAGGCGGTGATTAAGTTTGGAATAGAGATAACCTGGGTCTGGACACATATCCTGCTTGATATATATTTTAAAATGAATCCTTAAAAGGCATAAATAAAAAAAATTGATATTTAAAAAAAAAGCTATTGCGAACTAATTACAACTGCTGTTGTGATATAATTAAGATCCCTGGAGAATTGAAACAATGGTTCATTATTAAAACAGGTCTTAACTAAACGTCGGTATATAATTTGTGAGGAACTCGGTAGTCGCGGTCTATTTCGCGAAACTTCTCTGGCGCTCGAACAATACGTTTTGTACTGAAACTTGAACGTTTACGAAGTAAAATTATTTCTAACAACGTACAAAGAAATACCTGAGTGAAATTTGCCATTGACATTTTATTTTAAAGTAAAGTCACCCCTTTCTTAGCGTACATGGAAATTTTGCGACAATGTGTGTTATTACACGGTCGGCTTACGCTGAACGAGCTCAAAACGAAGGAAAACTACGGAAACAAGAGCATCCTTACTGGATGCGAAAGAATTAGAATAGCTAGGCAGCTGGTCATACCAAAATAATACTGAAAGGGCCTGATGCCGTTGGATAAAACTGTATTTCACTAAATACTCGACCGTTTCTAGAGTATTCTAATTTGACTGGCCTCGCGGCTGAGCGGTTACCCTGACTACCAAAATTGAGGTCGTGGGATTAATTACCACAAAGGACAGACATTTGTGTGATGAACACATTTGTTTTTTCTGTGCCTCGGTGTAATAAAATTACCGATCTATATTATTTGTTCAGTTATCATGACCCATGTACTTTAGCTTGATTTGGAATTATAATTATCAAAGCCAAATTATCTAGATTATTAAAAAAAACATCTACCAACACCGCGAATAGTAACACAAAATGCGAATATTCTGTAACTGTAAAATAATGAATATGTGGGTATTTTGATGTAAGCCATGGGTCTAGTTACCTGCACAGGTTTCTTATGGAGTGCATCTAAAAACGCAACACGCTCCAACTTTTTGCTCTGTGTTAAGTTTACAATAATGGAAGCGCTTACAAAGCGGAAACGTGCCTATTAATAACTAATAAAATGTAAGAATAAAATCGTTAATGATTATAAATAAAGAATATTCGCCTTGCCTCGTAGCAGTCGAGGATACAACTAGCGAGGCATGATCTGTGACCGGCACGGTACATGTCCGGATTATAATCGAACCAGTTTGAAATTCTATCGGGTTTCAAATTCGCTCACTATGCGTGAGCCTGTAGCGACCATTATAGCGGCGATTTTGCTACGTTTAGCACGAACGGGAACATTATGTACACATGATCAAATATACCGTAGTCGGATTAATTTCTTTTGTAGATAGATATATTGTGAATGTCACATGCTATTAAAATTGGACAGAAAAAGATATACACGTAGTCAAATATAAGACGAATTCAAAATATAAAAACGCGGACATTGTCTACTGATCGAATAACGTAGGTAAATGAAATGCGATCATTGATTTTATTGATTTTTCGCAAGAAATGGGTAGTAAAACATGGATCGCGCTTGCCGGGCGTTGCATTTACATAAAGCTGGCTGGCACAAGTCCCGCGGGTGGCTATAACCGCTTAATTATTTTGTTTATCTGACCACTAAACTGCCCTCACTTCTCTTCATGGCTCATGGAGTAGCGCCAAAGCTTAATGTAATAACACTTAAATAGTATAACTAAATTCTTTATATGCATTTGATTTTTGTTTTATTATAACTAGACAAACTCTTGTTTAGAAATACAGGATTTACGTAATTTTCAAAGGTTAAACACTATTTATTCCAACATAGCTATAATTGGTGTCATCACAGTAGGCGTTATAAACGCCTGTGTCAAGCTCCTCTGTTCTTAAATCAATGTCGCGATAAATTCTGGATAGCTCTCGGCTTTTCGGCTTAGTCTACGCAAAATGTCAATTACAAGGGACGTAAATAATAAAATTTAACAAGTCAAATATTGTTAAAACCGCTTCATTAAACACGTTCCAATGTGTGTAATGAACTGTACAATTCATTTCCGGAATTTGAGTTTATATGTTCATTAAAAGTAACATTTTTAATCCCCTACATATTGATAACTTTTAAAAATAAATTTCCATCTAATATCACGTAAGTAGAAAGATCAATTACAAAGTACGTACAAAGAAATCTCTGGAAAAGCATAACGAGAACTTAGTTTTCCAATTAAGTAGTATTAGCATCAGCGCTCGAATTTCGACTGATGAAAGCCTCCGTATAAATTGAGACGTGTTCCCAGACGTGTTTGCTAAGACAACATCTACTTCGCACACAATAACAGTTTACGACGAGGAGGCAATTTTCATAATGTTGCTCACGACCACAGCGTTTCATGTAACAGTCTTTCAGCGAAGCCATTTTTGAAACAGCCTCCGAATATGTACGGCTTAAAAGCTTCGTGACCTCGAATCCGAGCCGTCAAGGTAGCTCGTTTTGTTTAAATTGAAATCTTTTTTGCTTCAATAAAAACAAACGAAAATTTGTAAATTAACGTTATGGACAGTGCGATGCGGGTTTTAAAACCGCAAACAATTGGTAAATTAAATATTTCATACACTTAATACTAATTACTTAAATACATTCTATAATTATTTTGCTCGGTATTTTCAAATAACTTTATTCTTCATCTTACATCTTATCTTCTTACATAGTATAAAACAAAGTCGCTTTCTCTGTCATGTTATGTCTGTCATGTCCCCTTGTTCCCT
>DWUN01001100.1:0-18153 GCA_018249975.1 Passova gellias
ACCGGTTACCACTTTTACAGTAGATGTATGGTAGTGCATGAAACACAAACCTTCATATGCTCACTCCTCAACGGAGCCACCACTATGGCTTGTATGCTTGCCGTGGCATCCGGTATGCTTGCCTTCAAAACGCCCGACCAACCAATAGCCTGTTCCTCTGCTATCACCATCTAGAAATAAAATCTTATAGGTTATTAGCGATAATTTTTTTTTATCACATTAAAAGCGCTTAAACTACGGAGATAGGAAAAATATTGTACATTGCTTAAACAAATGTCACCCATTACCTAACTCACGCAATGGAGATGGTAGAATTACTGTTAAGCATAAGCGTAAACACTTCTAATAGATACTATAAAATCTATGTAATGTATACAGGTACTACATAACATAAGGGTTTGTGTTATAAATTAATAAAGTAAGTAAATATGTATTATAATATATATATTTCATTTAAAGGCATACTGCAACGTGGCTAGTTTCATTAATATTTTTTGTTATTTAAAAAAAGAGTGCTGGGAGTATTTTTTTTCACCGGCTTTTTCCTCCCGGTCAACTATAGCCAGAATGGTACAGAAAGCCATAGTAAGATGACTAAAACATGACCTTCATTGTATGCACCTTATAATGAATAAAACAATTTGAATTTGAATTTGAATATAACCTGATAATATTTCTGGGGTACGGGAACAGGCGCGTACTCCTGGTCCATCTCAACGAACAGTCTGTCGGTACTCTTGAACTCTATTGCGACGTGATTAGGCTCCATTCCCCACGACACCTGTGGGCCGCGTTCGTCAAGCAACTCCCTTCCGATCGCATCGAACAATGCAACTTTTACAGTGACCTCTTGGCCGGGACGAAGCCATAGTCTGTTGAGAGGAATTTATAGTAATGCATCAATAATATTACAAAATACTATACTGTTGTGTGGAAATTTGAAATAAATTTAAGAATTTCCTTCATGACACTGGAAGTCATCTGACCGTAGACGAATTTTTTTTTATAAATCAGCCCAGCAAACAGGAAGCCGGGTCACCTGATGGTAAGTAGTCACTGTCGCCTGTGGACACTTGCAACATTCGAGGAGACGCCAGTGCGCTGCCAGCTTTCAAGGAGAGCTGTTTTTGCACCTTTCCTCAAAAGCCCCATGTCATAGCTCATAAATTATTTAGAAGCTCATATAACATTTTATATATTATATTTATTTGGAAGACAAAATAAGCAATGCAAACAAGAGAGAAACATACTTGGGTCCGCTGGAGCAGTTGGAGGGCGTGTCTGGCGGCTCGAGCCGCAGCCGCGCCACGTGCTGCACGCACCCCGCCTCGAACTCCGCCGCCTCGCGCTCGTCCTCCGACTGCGAGACCACCGCCACCCGTACCTCGCCCTTCTGCACCCGGTTAATGTATTCCATCATATATATTGTCATCTATGTATATATATTGCACCCCACATGTAAAGTGACATCTCTCCGGTCTATAAAACCGGCATTTCCCACTGGCACGCTCTCATGCGATTTGAATTTGTTTTGAGGAGTGTTTATTTACGTCCTAATGTCACATTAGTCAGTGACTTTCCCCAGTATATGCTGACACCAAATGGCACCAAAATTAATTATCAATGTTCCGCTTGTAATTTTCTAATTATAATTTTTAACTATTCATGTTAAATAGAGAATTTATTAAAGTAGGAGTAAATACAGGCAATGTACATACCCTTTTACATTTAAATGTGAACAGTTGCACGTCGGGGTATTTGTAGGGCGGCGGGCCGTCGCGTGCCGTCAGCTCGCCGATGCGGGGCTCGCTTGAATATGGTGACAAGGATTCCCCTTCAGCTAATACCTGATTTAAGGTACTTTTTTATGTTACATTTATATCACTAGTATTCGTTTTGCAAATGAATGTATCAGAGCATGTAGCTATATGAATGTATCAGAAGACGCATAATAAAATTGTACGACTATATACACCTTTTAGACCTTCTACAAATTATAAAATTAGCTACATTTTTAGTAATGCAACGCTTTCACTTTTACAGGCATATTGTCAGTGACGCATTTAAAAATGGTACATTGAAGGTATAGTGTGTCTTACGGGCAAGGTGGCGCCGAGCAGTGCGGTGACGCGCGGCGGCCAGCGCAGCGCGGGCGCGGCGCGCACGGCCACGCGCGCAGTGTCTCCGGCTCGGCCGCGAGCCACCCGCAGCGACGACACGCCGCGCGAGCTCCAGAAGCACTCGAGCACGCAGCACGCGCCGTCTGAAACCATAAAGAATACAGTCATAGAAGTTATACTACACCAAATATAGTGTCAACTATGGGGGGGGGGGGGGTAAATATAGATAACAAGGCGATAATTTAGCTAAATAGATAGACAGTTCAAATTTTGCGTTAACTTTCAATAGTTTAGTGGAACAAGATAACTTTCTTAGATAGATAATGGAAATATGTGATGTGAAGACATTTCGCCACACTTTCATAACTGTCTTCATTTGTCTGTTAACTATATAAATACGTGTATAATTATAGCTTAATTCATAATATAAAATATACCTGCAGGGTCTATCCAAGGAGCGGATGTCACGTTATGAGGTTCCGGACCCTCCAACAAAGACACTGCGAAGGAACCGCAATTACACCTGAAAATATTATTTACAATAATTCGATTTGTTGAGATTATACTTTTTAAGAAAAACAAAAATGTTATTTTTACGAAAGATAAAAAAATTATTTGTCAAAAAAACATATTTGGAAAAACTTTGTGATTAATTGATTTCCACGCGGGCGAAGCTAGTGAAGAACAAACAAAATGAGACTCACACGTGAAAGTTGTAGAGGTCGCCGGTGGCGGGGTGCGCGGCCGTCAGCGCGACGTGCAGGCGGTGCGCGCGGCCCACGCGCGCCTGCCCCGAGCTCGACACCTGCACGTACTCCGGCGCGACCGACCACACCCTGCACGACATACCACCAGCATTGTAATGTCTTGCAACTTACATTTGATAATAGTGATATCTATTTTTTTTATCGGCTTGCGTTTGGCTGCGAGCTCACATGATGGTAAGTGAGGTGCGGTCTAGGATGAAGCACGCATGCCTAGAAAGTGCCTATTCACTCTTTGTGCTGAATTATCCCAGGTCTATACATATAAATAAAATTGGAGTGTCTGTAATATTAAAATAGCCACTTATTACTAAATGCATATGTATGTATACACGGTGCATATGCCAACATAACATTTTTTACAAGTTTTGTCTGTCTGTCTGTTTGTTCCGGCTAATCTCTGGAACGGCTGGACCGACTTTGACGGGACTTAGGCTACTTTTATTTTAATTTAAATTCACACGCGGACGAAGCCGCGGGTACAGCTAGTAAATATGTAACATATGTTCAAGTATAATTAAACAACCGTTCGAAACTTACTTGCCAGTAGCGCGCACGTATGGATACTTAGTGAGATGCACGCGCACGTCTAGCGAGCCCGCCCCGCGTATTCCTATAACGCCCTCGGGAGAGAGCGAGAGGCTATTGTGTCCCGTCTCGCTCTCAGACCACGTTACCGGCTCGTTGCCCCCACCGCGGTATTTCAGAGGTACTTCCCTGTAAATATGCAAATTATTATCACAACATAGTATAAAACAAAGTCGCTTTGTGCTGTCTGTCCGGATGTATGCTTAGATCTTTAAAACTACGCAAGAAATTTTGTAGCGGTTTTTTTTAATCGGTAGTGATTCAAGAGGATGGTTTATATGTATAACTAGCTTTTGGCCGCGACTTCGTCCGTGTGGAATAGTGACTTTGGGCACATTTTAATTTTCTAGGATACACAGCAGCTTACATCTGTATTATTTGCAATAAAAGTATCCTAGACAAATAAAATGCTGCCTAAAGTCACTATTCCACGCGAACTAAGTCGCGGGCAAAAGCTAGATTACGATAATGTTAAAACATATGCACCAATATTTTTCTATTTTAGTCTTAAGACTATGTGTAAAAGAAAAAAAAAGAAAGAAAGAAAAAAAAGATAAAAGAAAAGAAAAAAGAAAGAAAGAAAGAAAGAAAAAAGAAAAAAAGATACAAAGATAGAACATTTAAATATCTGGAGTAGTTTAATTAGGACAGCATTTATACTCACTGCATATTATCCGTCCAAGCTACAAACAACTCTGGTGGAACAATTTCCAAAGGATCAATGGCCACTCCAGAAGTTTTGCCCTCAACCTGTAAAACAATAACTATAGTTCATCTTTATCCATTCCTTGAACGCGACTCTTTAAGGTATAGCACATTGTAGAACCAAATTTGGTAACAAGCAAAATTAGTAAAAACTGTATCTATTGATATAGCATCTTGATCAATCTCAGATATTGTTTAAGTTATATTTATAAATATATATTAGTTAGTACTAATAATCTAGTGCTTTTGCTCGCTACTTCGTCCACGTGGAATAGTCATTTTGAGCAATATTTAGAGTATTTCAAAATAAATTATAGCCTATATATTGCCGAGGTTTAATAGCTATATATAACAAAAAAGTTTCATCGAAATCCGTCCATTAGTTTTTGCTTGATAGCCGGACAACACAGACAGACAAAAATTTTAAAATGTTATTTTGGCTTGTGTCACTTGTATGAAGATCCCTTGGGGTATTTTTTTTAGTTTTTATTCAATGTACAGAATTGAACTCTTCTACAGTTTCATTATATATATAGATAGAATAGCTGCACATCGAAGACCATTAATAATAATAACTGAGGACAAATTCACATACGGCTATCTCAATCCAAATAAGCAAATAAATGCCTGTTATGTAAACCTGATAGCTGATAAACATACATATATACATGCGATATAATACTTATATAGGTAGGTTTATTACAACCAGACACCGAACAAACAAATGTGCTCATCACACAAACATTCGTCCTGGGCGGTAATCGAACCGACAACCTCCCGTTTTGCAGTCGCGGTATCCAACATAATCCACGTGAATGTCGGTAGATGCATTTGTCAGGTTAAAAATTGTGTTATTAGTATAAAGTACGTACATTTTTGGTCAATGTCCTGCCGGCGATTGAATAAAGCCTGGCCGTGACAGTGAACCGTCCTGCATTGTGCGCGATAGCCTGAGTTATCGTACCATTCTCTGTGGACCTCAATAAACTGATATCGGCCTCACCGTCCACCGACAGCCTTATCAGTGTCTCTTGTCCCGCAGTTAGAGCGCGGCCGTCCTTGTCGAACACGACACAGTGCACCGTGAACTCTTCACTGTGTATTACTAAATCTGCCGGTTTGAGCGTCACGCGTACTGAATGCGGCTCAACTACTGTCAAAGATGCGGACGCCACTTCCGTTATCCCCGACATGAGTTGAATAGATGTTGTGCCATATTCAGTTCCCTTCACCAGGCTGATTGTGTCCTCTAGAAGTGCAACTCCATTGTCCGATATCCTCATGGTGTACAGAGTCTCTGCTATGTCTTGTACGCTGAGACGGCCCGCCCGCACTCTGACAACTCTAAAAACAATATTATACAGTATGATCACTTACTGAGCAATTATGATACATAGAAGATTATCAGAAAAGACCTAAAGAGTTCTTTAAGTACAATAACAATTTTGGCAATCTTTCGAATGTCCTTATTAAATGTAAAAGACTGTAAGCAATGTATATAGACTCATCTGGTTGTAATAACCACAACTTACCTGTAACGTAAAGTATCCTCGGGAGCTATGAAAGCAGTGGCTGGAGTAAGAACGACACTAGCCACAACCCTCAAGTTGAAATCGGTGCAAATGTCATCTAAACAAACAAATACATGACATTCTCCCATTGCCTGCCCGTACAACAGCACAGAATGGGACTGAAGGCCTTGGGCCTCCAGCTCTGCAATACCACGAGGTGCTTCGTAATCTGTGTCGCTCCAATGGACCAAGCTAAAAATGATTAGAATTCATTTTTTAATTTAAATTTCAATCACTACATAGTATAAAATAAAGTATTTGAATGAATTAGATTATCCACTTCCACAATTTGAAAAAAGGTTTGTTGCAAATTTTTGACTATATTCTTTGACACAAAAATGGGATGGAAGACCTTTTAAAACAGACAATATTGAGATTAGAAAATGTACAAATTTGATTTGATACAATTTGTTATTGTAAAAAAAAACCTATACTCACTTGATTAGAGGATCTTCTCCTTGGTGTACCCCAATATTATGTATAATCCAGTTAAAAGTAATGCCTTCAAGTGTGGAAAACTTATTTCCTAAAAGAAGCAAAAGAATTTTAATCAACAAGATATTGTTAAAAAGATTTTGGTCTATAAACTAATTGAAAAAGAATTGTCCTCTCTTTGATCGAAAAGAAAAAATGAATAATTAATTAATGAGTCTCCATTGACTCTATTATTAATAATGTAACTATTGTTTTGTAGTACAATAAGCATAAATTAAATATCAACACACCTTGATCGTCATATGCTATTACTTCAAATGCTTCTGGCGCTTCCTCTAAAAACAGCCTCCAAGTTGTACTCATAACTTTCAAGGAGCTGACTCTGTCTATATCCACATCTCCCCGCAACATCTAAAAATATTCAAACCCTGTAACTCACTTTTAAAGCAAACATGCAAACATACTACATACACATATATTATGTACAATGCTCGCGTTGTATCTATTATTTGCGTAATTACTCCTAGATATGAAATGTTTTATTAGAAAACAGTAGTTCCCGCCATTTTTAAAACCACGCTCTTACCTCGCCGGTGCTGACTTCTTCAGCCAAAATTATGACAGACCCTGGTGGAGAACACCTCTTGGAGACTGAAACACGCGCAGCCCGCGAGCAGTGACCCCAGGAGTCTTCATAAAGGGGTTCAATGTCGATGATGTCATCTCGTGACAAACTCCTATAAACAAACGTAATTAACAAACGAAGTATTTAGAACAATATTCTTATTTTAATATTGTACTTACCATGAATAACAGCCGCCTTCAATGATCTCAAACGTAAAATTTACATACAAATTTTCAAACCATGGTAGTAGCACCCTCGGCGTGTTAATTTTTGCACTGTCACAGTTATTTGAACACAAATAAAACATGAAACTAAGAAATAATGTCCTCCGCAATAACTCCATTGTTATAACTGATATAATAACATAGATTTAGAGATTTGGCGCTTTCAAAAATACCCGTAGAAATACCTCTAACCTCTTCAGTCTTGATATCATATTTTCAATTATTTTGACAAATGTTAAGTGACAGTTTGCCATACAGATAACACTAGACAACTAAACTACAGTCAATAGTATCATTAAAACTTAAAATGTTCCGGATTTGAAAAAAGTTTTATTTTTTAAATAAAATTGTTAATTACATGATAATAGTAATATTTCTGCAAACATAGCACAAATTAAATTAAAAAAATTATTAATTAATGCGCTCTTTGAATTGAATTCGCAGTACAACTGTTTGGCTCATGTTGCCGTCTCATGCGTTACGGGATCTAATCAAATAAAAACTAAAAATAAACGTCAAAACTTTACAAATGGCTGCTTTGTGTTCGTCTTGTTGTGTACCGTATTTATGTGTGAATCATTTGTTAAACATACCAAAATGTATGCAATCATTAATAAAATATTGATATTTTAAAAGGGTTTGTACAGTGAAGATTTATGAATTTAGGCTAGACTTCAAAAATCATGATGTCCGTCGACAAGGCTACTGAGATAAAAGGCTACGAGATCGATAAAATCAAACGTCGTCATAAAACTGACGACACTATTGTTGCGACAGCGATTCCAAGACGAGGCGAAGATATACTCCAATATACGAAGATGGAGAATGTTGAAGATAGTACAGGAAAACCTACAGAGTTGAGCTTACAAGCCAGTGCCCACTTGATGTCCAGCACTACTAGTAGCTTAGCTGATACCCCGGGTGATTCTGGTGTACTCTGCCTGGACAGTGAGGCTTCAGAGTCGACCAGTCAAGCTCTCATGTCGCACAGCCTTATAGGAGCCGAAGAGCTGACATGTGACAGTCAGTACGATGCAGCCCCGTCAGGATCTCAAGAAATGATTAAGAGCACGACTAGTAGTCTAATGACTCGTAGTGATATTGACAATCAGAATGTCGGAGTACCTGATGATATTGTTCCGGAACTTCTCATTGAAGCTAATAAAAAGCAAACCATGTATGAAAACTTGCCAGATGTTGTATTGAAAGCGTTAGAATGTGAAAAAGTTTGTATCGAAGAGGTAAAGAAACCTGCTTTGAGGACTAATGAGCCGAAGAAATCATTGTCTGAAGATATTGTGTATAGACGGAGGTGTAGAAAGAAATCACAAAGCGGACCAAGTTCTCAAAAGAAAAGAGTATCATTCCATGAAGATATATTGAACAATACAAGGACAGACAATATTCACATAGAGAGAGGATTCGTATCTTACGGTCCGGACAGCTCTTATTGCGATAGATTCAGGCAGAAAAACAACATAACTACTGATAGATTTTCATGGTGTGCATCCGGGGATCAAACCCCGAAGTATGCAGCGGATGTCGCTCAGCAAACAATGTCTGACATACTCACATATGGTGATTCTAAACAGGACAGAAGTGGGATATTCGAATATTGTCAAGAATATCGAAGAAATCAGGACAACAGCAAGGACAAAGATAACAATGATAACAATAATGACTCCAATGCAAATGGAAAACTGTATAACTGTGACTCTAACAGCTCAGATTCAAACTTCAGCTGTGACTCGGAGTCATCATCCAGTGACTCGTCTTCATCACATTCCAATAAAACTGAAACCCCAATTGTACAAAGAAAATGTGACAAGACACAGAAGTCATACTCATGTGATGGTTTTGAAAATGGACATGTTGCATTTATGAGGAAAACATATTTCTCAGAAGCAGACATTGACCAATCCCATGACAGAATGAAAAAGCCCCTTCAAGTCTCCCAAAGTCCATGCACTGTGAAATCTGTTTTGAAAAAGAAAAGATACATAACTACTAATATTGTAGAAGAAAGAAAACAGAACAACAAAGTCTTGAGTTTATTGGATGCAAACAATATCATTGATTCTTTAAAGAATTTCTACAAGAATTTCAACTTCAAATTAACACCTGAAAAAGGATTGCCAGAGACAACTTTTGAATTGAATAATGTTGTTGAAGCATTGCCTACTGATGTTAATCAAAATAAAAAGCTTTCCAAAAGCTTAGACTCTGGATTTCAAATTGACGATGAAGATGATTTTGTTGAAATCAATCTCAATGCACCATCAGATAAGGAAAAACCCAAAGACATAATGTCAACTTCTAAGACTATCGCAGGGGACAGAACACCCAATGAGGGGTCTCCTCGACATAAACTGACGCTCAATATGAAAGCACAACATGATAAAAAACTTGTCAATAAAGTAGACGCTTTTCCACCATTGAGTAAATATGTTGTTAACTGTGAAAGTACAGTTTATGAGCACAAAGGTGTTTCATACAGTTACGTCCACGATACATTCCAAACTGCTTTTGATGCCCCCAAGGAATCTTTTGTTCCAATCCCTGAAAGTACACCTGTCAAAGAGTTTGTAACAAGCGCAAGTAAATCAGACTTGACAAAGCCAGATATCAATTCGAAACAAATAGCTGACGGAGACAGTTCTAGCAAGACATCAACACCAAAAAGGCAATTCAGTAAGAATGTTCAAGAGGAGACGGAACAGAAAAATGGAATATCAAAACATTTATCATCGCCCAAGAAGCAAAACGTTAATAGATATAGTCGTAAATCAGCCTCTACTGTCCAAAAGACCACCGAGGAAACTAATCAAGTGAATAGCGAGAACTGCTCAAACACGGATAACTCGACGCTGAAGGGCGCCGAGGATTTTAATGATGAGTTTTTCGATAGCCCCGCGAACCAAAAACTGATGTCGAACAAATCAGCGCTGCTTAACAGATATCTGAAGAACGTTTGCCAAAGAAAGGATCTGGAGCTCAGGATAAGAAATAACAAATTCTTCCAGTTTAAACTGAGAATGGAGAAACAGTTTCCTAGTGTTATATATCCTTTTAAAAACGTATCCGAAACATTTCGTATTTCCGCCGACAGAATGTCTCGTCTTATCGATAAAGAAATCATAGAGAACAAAAGACTCTCCGTGAGGCTGCTTACGGCCGACGAGCCGTCTTATTTCGACAGTTTCGAAGACAACGTCGCCATCGAGTGCAACGAGAAGCTCCGCCTGCAGATATTCTCGTATCCGAATGAGACCTTGCACAGGGTAAATAAATGTAACACGCTTGACGCGGAAAGGACTTTGGCAAATTGTCCACATTGTAAAATTGATTTTTTTGTTGTAGATGATGAAAGTGCAGTCGCCGTACAGTATGGAGGACGGCTCGTGGAGTCCTCTGCTAGTTTTCATCACCGATTACGCTCTCTACGTGGCCGGATTGAAAGCGGGCGGCACGGAATACGAGATATTGTGCCGGTTACCGCACAACGAATTGGATGCTATAGCTGTGAGTAGATGTTCTATTTTGTTCTATATGATACATTACCATTACATTACATTGCTCTCAGTCATTTTACTTGCTTGAGATCATCTCGTTTGCGTTTCTCTATATAAATGAAATTCTCATTGCATTTGTACATATCACAATTTTGTCCTGTATGATCTATTATGAGATTGATGATTATGAAATTATTAGTGAATGAATGAAATTAATGTAATTTAGAATTTAAAAATCATTCAATTTGCATAGCTTATAAGTTAAAATGTAGAGCACTAAATTTAATCCTATAAAATCTGCTATGTACCTACGTTCAGGCAAATAAATATATTTGATTTGATTTTAAAACTGAAATATCGACAGCGTACTCCTATAATGACTTGCGTAATCGCTAGTAATAGTGATCGAACATTCTATCCCTGAACAGACTGAAAGGGGTATAATCTTATGCAAATAATAGTCACATTGTTTAACCATATCTGTATTATACTTGCTACAAATATTTCTTGATGCAAATAATAAAACATACGCCGATATTTTTATGAAATTCGAATCATCCCATTGGGAATACAAGTACGATTCTAAAATTTGTGTCGAAAAAACTTAGGTATAATTTAATCCGCAATTCCTTATAATGTTGCATAAAATAAATTAGGTACTAGATGACTCCCCACAGTATTCCAATACCGCCCTATATTGGGGTGCAACGGGGCACAAAAGTATGTATGTAAGTAGTAGAAATCTACTCGAGCGAAGCTGCGGCATTTCATTTGTGTGAAATATAAATGAATGAAAGTTCGAGCATATTACGTGACATTCTTTTAGTTATAAATGTAATATTTCTCGAGATAAACTTAATTTAACTAATTATGAACATAATTATTACCTATTGGCGAGGGCAGTGAGCACCTTACGAAGTTTATCAAAGGTTATATTGCTCAAGCAAACAACATAAAAATGTCGGTCAATGGTCTGTGCATTACAATGAAATTATCATTACATTCTTATAACCTTGTTCTCGCACGAAGCGTGTGTATATTGTACACACATACTTTCTAAGCATAAAAATTTCACAATCTCTTGCAACATTCCCTAATTACTTGGCGGAAGAAACGAATTAATTCATCTCTCAGATGTCTTTTCACGGATTATAACATAGGACGGTCGTAACGAAATAAATCAACTTTGCGCGCAGCGAAAGCTTTTTTAAACGGCAGTAATAACAAAGTGGTAAAGTAATTAGCGTGAAACTTTGATTTTTTTAACTAACGTCGCTCGGTTCATTTAATAGCGTCTGTTACTAAATGTATTTGGCAACTATCTATTGCGTTTAGAAACTGCTCTCAACTCCCATGGACACAATTCGCAACGGACCTCCTTAAAACTATCCCAAAGTGTACAACGGATTTATATATCTGGTTCGTAATCGACGAAATGTTTATACTTTTCGAGTCTCGAGTATTGGCGAAAACCGGAGTAGGTAACGGGCGACCTCATTTATCTGGCGTCGGCCGAGATGCATTAAACTGGTCTGCGACATATGAGTGCACGCGTTCACAATACATTTTGTCCGCTGATTTATATTATTTAATATTAATATAAACATTCAAAAACTAGATTCACTAGTCCCAATGCAGTATTCGATGATATTGTATAACCAGCTCTTTCATGTAACATTCTGGTTAACCGCCACTTACTGTACTTACCGCATGCGTAAATACGTATCGTGCTTTTCAAGAAACAACCAGCGCGTCATTGATCACACGACGATATGCCGCAGTGAAATAACAAAACCGTACTGCTTGAATATTACTTCACGTGTTGTATAAATACACGTATAATGTAAAATTTTAATTAGCATTATTATAATAATTATTATATAATACACGTATCAACAAAGTTACGTAAGTTAGATAAATTTTAATATCGCCCACTTTAACGGTGAATGAAACCTGCACACCGTAGATCCCTAAATAATGATGTCTCGGTGTGTGAATCCTGCCAATCCGTACTTGACCAGCTCGATAGACCTTCAATTATCTTATTATGAAAATTAAATTAAACGGTGAAAAGAAATCCGCGCATGTTACGTTGTTATTATTAATAATACATAATAATGTAATACATTAACAAAAAAATTAAGCTAGTAAATTCCGAATAGACATATGATATGGCCTCATGTTCCCGTAAATGTAGACTATTAACAAATCTTTTTAGTCGCTTAAAACTGACTTAAGCGAGGAATTCAAATAGGTAATAATATTTAAAAAAAAAACAAATTCCAATGCTGATCCACTACGCGTTTCAGCGATTGTTATAAAGAAAAGGGCAGTCCTCATCTCTAAGCGCAAACGTAACGACGTAAGCTATAAACGTAATTGGAATATTATTTTACCGATGAGTCATCAGGGAGCAAGCAGGACGGTCATATTCTACACCCGAGATTTCACACGCTACGATGACTCAGTCTTGACATTCGCAGTGAGCGCTAGCACGCGACAATTTGTATGCAACGAGGGGGTCTTCAACGCAATCCACGTAAAACCATTGTCACGTACAATGTTTATTTCTTTCTTATTATATTATTATATAACTATCGCGTCCTATAAATCATAGTAATGGCGTCACATAAATAGCAATTTGGCAAAAAAGAGAATCCAAAGATGATACATTCGTAACTGCATTGTAACTTTAATGCGGCGATTATTATATAAGGCGCTCCGTGTTGCAAAAGTGAACGTGAGTTAAAGATAAAGATAATTAGGAAAAGGAACAACCATCAGTATGGTCTAATTGTTAAGCCAAATCGATCTGTTTCTTATACAATAACGAGTACATTATAGGGTCCTTTAAATGTTTAAACAATGCACTCTCGATCTCGGTCGGCCATTGTACGGGAGATTGCCATGTGGCAAATCATCATGAGCTTTGGAGATGGTCTGGATTTGTCTAAAGGACTCCTCGGTACCCAGCAGTTTGACCAATAGGGTAAAGCCACAGCACGCAACATAAGCTTCCCGTACCGTCCAATGCGTGTGATTTCGAATTCTGACGTACTATTATTGGTTTTCTCAATTATACTCATGATAATATCACCATGTCGGTTTCAACACTATTCAATAAAAGTCGTTCGTCTGTCCAAGGTCGGTCCTGAAGCTCAGTACATTCAGATAATCGATGTGGCCGGCAACATAGTCTGCTCGGTGGTGACGGCCGAGTCGTCCCTGGGGGCCCGGCTGGCGTCGTCGCTCGAATGGAGCGCTAGGACGTCGCCGTTGCGCATCCAGCGGCCGCCCGCCGTCTTGCCTTTGACGTGCCGCCACCTAGCCTCGGCCGTGACGAGGCAGCGACACGAAAAGCGGGTGAGTAACGAATCTAGACCGTACGCTCTTCAAAATATGGACGAAGTTCGTATGCATCATTTGCGTAAACAACGCAATAAAGGGAAGACGATATGAGTAATGCAAACGTTGACCCTATCTTCTTTTTATGCGAACAATACGCAATAACACTTCACGCTCTCAGCCCCTCGCTAGGAGTCCCTTTCATTCTTGGAACCCTTTGCATAATACACACGAATCCTTGCAATTGTACGTGGCGTGTCGGGATTGCTCGTATCTTCTGAAGAAAGTACTTTAAAAATATTGTTATCGAATTGCTGAATTGATCAGCGCAGTCTTCAAACGGAACTGCAGTAGTAACCTAAGACGGCCACAGATGCTTTATTTATCCTGAAAACTGTCTTCGAGCACCTGACTTTCAAAAGCGTCTTGCCGATTTTTAGAATCCAGAGAGACCTCTATCTACCATTAATGTAAAATACAGGATTTCAAATCAAACTATAACAATCCAAACATTGCTAGCGAAGAAATGTGTAATCTTAGTATCCAACCTCCCTGAAGCATCGGCGAATATTCACGGTGTCAATATTACTTTGATCAGATACCACCTATCCTGTTCTACGGTCGCGCGTGCTCCGGCGACGCCGGTGACAGACTGATCGAAGCGCCCGGCGCCTTCGCCCCGCCCCTGGAGGGCTACCTAATGTGCAGGACTGAGAAGAGCAAGCGATTCGAACCCTGCTACTTCTTATTGAGGTGAATTTTGCATACATAACACAAGGAACTGAATCTAGATAAGGTTACGAAAATTCTCATGCGTAAGTTATAATGTTACATAACAATAATACAGATGCAGATATATGCAACAGTTTTTTTGCTGCTTTTCCAAGTTTATAAATCCAGTACTTCCATTTTTATTTTGTTGTCTTTGTTAATTCGAATTCAACAAATGTAATTTAATTGTAAGGTACAATACCAAACACTTCTATATACATAAAAATGAATGTTTGTCTGTATGTCATCGATGAACTCAAAAACGACTGTACCGATTATTATGACAATTGGTATATATATGTATTTTCCCACGGAGAAGGTTTGTATAATATGCTCATTAATGCCACTCGCTACCTGGTGGCGCTGCAGAGTAGCAACTTCTGCCCCGTTCAAGCGATGGTCATGAAAATCATAATGACCGTGTATTTATCAAACAGGAAACGAATAATGATATTCGTATTAATGGAAGCTACCACCAGATGGCGCTTCCATGTATCAAGTTAAAATTTATTTAAGTTGTTGGCGTAGCAACGCGCGCCGGGTACAGCTAGTAGGGTATAAAAAGGTGTGTGCTTGTTACACAGGGCGGGCGTGTTGCACTGGGGCCCTCATTCGCCCGACGGCACAACCCCTCTGCCCAACAACATCGCGCTTCGATCTGTTTTGGGGGTGCGCAGACACGTGGACGCGTCGCGACGGCCGCACTGCTTCGAAATCGCCCTCGCCGACTCCAGCAGACTGTTGTTAGCGGCTCCCGACGACCCCACGGCCTCGTCGTGGCTGCAGAGTTTACTTTTGCACGCCGCTCAGGTAGTCTTCTTTCTCATTCACTCGTTTAGATCCTTTTATTTCCCTGAAAAATTTCGATTTTTCACATTTGTCTGGCCTCGTGGTCGAGTGGGTAGAGAGCCTGACTGCAAAACCGGTGGTCGTGGTTTCGATTCCCATCAAAGACAAACATTTGTGTGTGCAGCATATCTGCATGTTCTGTTTATGGACCTAATAAATATATCGATATAAGTATTACATCATATGTTTATCAGCTGTCCGGTGACCATAACACAGGTATTCAATTGCCTAATTTGGGATCGGATAATCGTGTGTGGAATTGTCCCCGGTTATTATATTAGATTCGAATATTAAAACATCGGTAGTTGTTTTTGGGTCCGTCTTTTGAACTACAACAATCACGCTCCACAGGCCCTGGAAGAGAAGGACGGTGCAAAGAAGACAGACGCCCGCGCGGGGGGTCCCCCGCCGGCGTGCACCATCCTCGTGACCCCCTACGAGGTTATTAGCTTACGTGACACCCCGGACTTGGCCTTCGTGTCCGGCGCCGCCGCCTACCTGAAGGATAGGGGTTCGGAGGCTCTGTTGAAAGGTCAGCTATCAGCTACATAGTTATGTCTTCATCATTAATATCTTCAAACCTTGTATTGTTCCACTCTTGAATATCGAACTCTTCTAACAATGATAACGCTTAAGGTCCTAACGCTGATCAAGCTCAAGTTAATAGACATCACAAACAATATAGAACATTGTGGAGAATACTATGGTGAGACCTCCATGCGATATTTTCTATGGTTCCACGTGATATTCTCATTTCTATCAACACTGTGACCCAGTATTATATCCCCTAGAACCCTGAATATATTTCAAGTCAAAAATGGCTATTTTACGTATATTTTTTAAATTCTGTTCATTTAATGAAATACATACAAAGATAATGCATTATTAAATATTGATAACTGTATTACCCAATGTCATTACATTATAACGATATCGCAGCTTTTGATTAGCCAATTTGCATGTTCCGCGATGCCGGCGACCTCTCACGACGCCGTGAGTCAATGGCACGTTGAACTTGACATGTAGCGACTAGGTCATCGCTATTAATATCGAAAGTTTGACTTGCACTCTTTGTAGGCACTTGTGAAGGTTACTTTTTATTTATATCTATCTATTTATCTAGACATATAATAAAACTGTAGAAGAATTCAATTCTGTACATTGAATAAAAACTAAAAAGAATAACTCTAAGGGTATTGATACAAGCAACACAAGCCATAAAAAATATTTTTTGTCTATCTGTCTGTTGTCCGGCTTTCACGCAAAAACTACTGGACGGATTTTGATGAAACTTTTTTTATTATATAGCTGCTAGTCCTCGGCAACATATAGTAGGCTATCATTTATTTTAAAATACTCCATTTTTTACCCAAAGTCACTATTCCACGCGGACGAAGTCGCTGGCAAAAGCTAGTACATAATAAAATAAGGACTATATTTCCACATAGACTGCGTAGCATAATAGAGATAGTATTTGATCAAAGTCATCTATTTATGGAATCGGTATACAACGACCCTAGAAGCACTATGTGATTTGCATTAATATTGAACTCGACTGTACTCGTACGTATTATCTTAAAGTCCACGATATTAAAGGTGATATGGTTTATAGTGTACAGTCTAACTATTACTTTTGATTCGTTTAAACAAACCCGAGTGAAACCATCAAAAGACGATGTTAAAACCGTTAATAAAAAAAAACTTCACACAAAAAAAGTGAAAACAAAACTCGGTTAGAATTTGTAATTCAAAACTAATTTATACATAGCTAACAACTTAATATGAATATACTTAAAATTCCAAATATTCTTAATATATATAAATTACGTGTCACCGTGTTTGTCCGCTATGGACTCCATAAATTACTGAAGCGATTTTAATCAAATTTGGTACCTATGTGTAAATTGGTCCAACTTAAGAGACAGGCTAGTTTTTTTATCTCAATTAATGATCTCATTTTTTTTTGCAATATCAATATTATTTATACTCCAACGTTCAGTTGGACAAGATCGAGTCACGGGATGCTTACATATAAAAGATTGAGTTATCATAATTGAACCATGGCAACGCGTGGTCGGGTCTACTGCTGTCTTTAATATATTATTATTTTATCTATGATTTTAGAGTACATAGAGGAGATGAGAGCGGATATCGAGATCCTGGCGTGCGGCTCCATCAAGAACCTGACTGCCTTCAAAATCCCCGATACGGACGAGAACTGGTGCTGCCTGGTAATATGGCAATTTAAACAACAGTTGTATCAAAATTTCATTCTCAATGTTCCTTTGGCAATAGTTATTAATATTGAACGTGGAAGAATACAAATATACATATATAACACGCCAGGTCTCTAACGGGGTAGGCGGAAAGCACCGAGTGCCAAATATCTCTGTCCTCGCAAACCTGATGCGCATCGTCTACATAAACTGGAAGAATGTATCCTATTTTTCATAAAACTCTAATTACAGGGCGTGTGTTGTGTGATTTAAAAAACAATAATGTTTTGTTAGTGCACCGGTTGATGATTAACGAGAACCCCAATTAACATAAGAAGGTTCGTGTTCGCAGGAGTGGAGCGTGTGCGAGGCGCGCGAGCGCGGCGCGGGTCTGGCGCTGGTGCTGGCGAGCGGCGCCGAGCTCGAGC
>DWUN01001101.1:0-18152 GCA_018249975.1 Passova gellias
TTAATTCGTAATTAACACTAGATTTACCATATTTTTATGTATACCCACAGCCAGTCAAAATGACCGGTCTATAAGCAAAATGCTTACTGTGACTTCCAGTTTTTATTCACTCTTAATTTAATTAAATGTATTCTCCACTTATAGCTTCAAACAATAACATTATTTCTGAAATCAACTGATATTTATGTTATACGAATTTCTAGTGTTAAAAATAAGTCAATGTAATTGTATTTGCAATCCATAAGACCGAACATGAAATGCATGGATTTCCGAGAAACGGGACAGACGACGTCGGCTTACTCATTACGTT
The DNA here is from genome assembly GCA_018249975.1 of Passova gellias. Taxonomy (NCBI): domain Eukaryota; kingdom Metazoa; phylum Arthropoda; class Insecta; order Lepidoptera; family Hesperiidae; genus Passova; species Passova gellias. Next base: position 311 of record DWUN01001101.1, read on the forward strand.
TCTGAATACAAGTTTGTGACTAAAACTCTTTATCGGAAGTTTTATAAAAACCCGCGCAACCTTCTGTAAGATTACCATTGACAATTGGTGAATACTTTTGGTATGTTGCGCCTTAAAAGCAAAACGATAGACAATACCGATATACATAATTATCACGTCTCCCACACATGGGTGGGGTAGGCATAGATAATGCATTTGCGGTTTTACAGACAGTAAATATTTAATTATGTTCCCGAACGTTGCCTGATTATGTCTGTGTATTTTATTTTGTATTTTATATAAATCTTTTCTCGTATTAGCGTATGTATTTTGTTATACGGGGGCTCGGATGCAGGTTTCCAGGTGTAGATAATTATGAATAATTGTTAGACGGAATGGTTAGTTTTTCGTAATAATCCCTCTTTTAATATTTATTTTGGAATATACGTAATAACAAACGTTCAAAACGATAAAGTACAGATCTTTGGCTTAGTATCAATCACAAAGTGTAAATTACATTAAATAATAAAGCGTCAATGCGTTCCCTACCAGTCTTTAACGTTTGGGAGATGGTGAAAATTCTTAAATATCTTCCATACAAATGAATGAAATCGAATATTTTTTGTTTTTGTTTAAGACTTATAATATGCGTTATAATGTATATATGATATATATATGGAGAAAGTCCAAAATGTGTATTTCCAAGTTACCAAAGTGTATTGAGAGTTGGTTATGGAGAAATGTAATGTTATGTGTAGTATTCTGTAAGGATAATAAAGTTATTTATTATTAATATATGTTTTTTTTTTATTTTTAAAATGTAGAGATAAACATTACAAGCTATAAGAAGTGTCAGGTAATGTATTATTTTTATATTAAATCTGGAGTTAGTGATAATTTTTATGAAGCTTGAAATGACGCCTATCTAGTCTAACGTGTGCTGCAGTAACAACCCCCAATAGAGCGCCATCTAGGCCACGGCAAATGAAACAATATGTCCGAAGAAGTATTTATTGCGTGTTGGATCACCAAAATTCTTTTGTACAGTAGGTAATTTTAAATAACACTGACAATATTTACATCAAGTATCCTAGAACTAAACTACTATTAATGACGTACCATAAATTATATTTACATAGGATAACAAACATTAAAATTAGACAATAATTTAATCTTAGAGCAAGTATACTGATGGTTAGTTAGTTAAAACTATTATGTTTAATATCTTATTATTTATTTAAATTACCTTATGTTAATGTATAAATAAACAATATATATTTATAATTAATAATAACGTGAACGAGATGAATGTTGTTTAAATTGATTTAATCGTTGCATTATATTTTGTTAGGTATTCGTATTTTAAACATATCAAGAGTATTATAAAAAGCCATGGGTAATTGAATGGCTTTGTTTAAAACAAGAGAATATTAGCTTAAATAGAGTAAACGTGTTGCATTTCATGAAGGCGAATCCTTTTTTTTAAATAAATTAGTTTATTTCATACTTCGAGTTCTTAAGAGCCTTCGTAAAGTGAAATAATTTAATTCACTTCTGAAGTTAAAGAACAAAAATAATATATACATACATTTTTCATCAGAATCTGAATATTCTCTATTAGAAAATAGAGCTATTTAATTGACAATTTAAAAATTATTTTACATCATGATGCACCCATAATATACCGTAGATGAAAATGTCTAACAACGTAATGCATCCCACAGCAGATATAAAAACAAATTTATCTGAATACATAGTATATACTGTAATTTTGCGGATTTTACTTGAGACTCCTTGAAAAGCCTTAAAACGAGCTTCCTTCCGTGGAGGAAGATGGTTGCCTCTGCCTGTTAGGTTGACTTTAAAAAAACATCTAACGTAACATAAGAGATTTTACGTCTGCGGTCAGCCTGTTTACGGTTATACCATGCGTACTTTTAAAGGTTTTCTCTGGCAGGTAAATAGAGGTTTTCTGTTAGATTATGCTATAAACGGACCTTTTTATATTCTTTGTATCAGATAATATACTACTATCTTTTAATACACTGTATTATACAATATGTTTAGATGACAATTTTCTTGTAAGAAATTATCGTGTATATAATTAATAATAATTTATCAAGCTTTATAAAGCTTTAGGGCTATCCATAGATTATGTCACATGAATTTCATGATTTTTTGACCCTTGTCACAGTTGGTCACATTTGTGTGACCCTCCCCCTACCTAGTGTGTGTGACATATTTTGTAATTTTCCATTTAGAAATCTATGAAATTAAAACAGCAGTGTTCAATTTAAATTCTTTTTCAATAAAAAAAGTTTTCACACCTTGATACAAAATATTATATTTTGAAGGAATGTGATGTCACAAAATTTGGGACCTATCCCCACCCCTTGCTAGACAATGTCACACTTCGTCGATCCCCCTACACCCCGTAACGTTTGATGTAATTTATGAATCACCCTTTATCCTTTTTCACATGGAATTAAATTTTCAACTATAAATTAATTCAATAGTAATTATACTCTCAATTTTTAAAGTGCATTTATATATTACGTATATTTTATATTTGTAACTACATTATTATATACCTTCTCTATCTATACCATCAAACATTGTCTAATTATAATCGTTTCAGACAAACTAAAGAACAAGAAATGTATGGAGTCGTTTTTTACACTTACGCAGTTTTAAAGGAAAACCTAGCTATTACATTCTATGTTTGTTTGACTGTAATTTATATAGAAAACTATCAAAATCTTAGCTTTAGGTGAGATAAGGTTCGCTGTAAACTTTCTTCTATCCGATCTGTGCGGTGAGCTTTATTATTTCAATTAATTGTTAAACAACGACAATGTTGCTCAACTTACATCACATTATTTACTAAGATGTAAAATTTCATGGACTGTTTCAAAACCTAAAATCATAGACTATAGTATAGACGTTTTGTATACTGACAGAATATCTATGTCCAGTATGGGAAGGACAAAAAGGTTAATAAAACAGTAATAAATCTACAAATAATAACATTTGTACAATACATCAAATTTTTTCCAATTTAATCTTCTCACTTATTGTATTAATCAGATCGGAGAGTAAGAAGGTTGCAGCTACAAAATAATCAGATATAGGTACAACTTACACGTAGCTGAGCAATCTGAATGTATCGAAACGGCATCATTCCAAATTGAACCATCATTGAAATTAAATAAAGAACAATTTTGCTTAACGGTCTCTCGAAGACGATGCCGTGCTTATCGTCCACGAACAACTTACTCTATCCAGCGAAGATTGTTTTAAAAATGAACAGTTGTCTATATTTCATTGGGCGTTGGCTATTGAACGTCATCGGAGGGAGACATGTATGATGAGAGAGGACAGTAGGAGCAGACACGTCATGCTGGATGTGATGCTGTGTATAGCGCTTGTGTTCCTGCGTAGAATCGCAGCCATTTTGTTACCTGTAATGTAACAATGACTCTTATTAATTCTTATTAACATTGACTAATTCCTATTAATACTTATTGCTAACTAAATTGACCGTCGAGTTTGCAAGGACAGAGATATATGGCACTAGGTAGTTTCTGCCTACTCCGTTAGGGACCTGGCGTGATGTTATCTATCTATGTATGTATGCTAACTAAATCGGCCACTCGTAACTACTGCCTGGTCCTTTGCTAATCTCTTTATATAAAAAAATAAACTTAATTTTTTTATGCTTATGCTTTAAGCTGAACATAAATAAATAATATACAAAATGCTTGCTTGATCTATACTAATCTATACTTCTACACTAAAGAGGAAAGATTTGTATGTGACGAATTGGCTTAAAAACTACTAGACCGATTTCAAAAAATTTGAATGCTACATATCACTGATCGATATATGCTATACTAACTTTTGTCGGCGACTTCGCCCGCGTGGAATACTGTCTTTTGCAATGAAAGTATCCTAGGAAATTAAAATGCCTCCCAGTCACTATTCCACGTGGACGAAGTCGTAGGCAAAAGCTAGTGCTAAATACTAAATGCACTTACAGTAACAAATACTAACTGGACTAATATTACTAACAGTCCCATTCCTGCAGTCCTGTTACTAACGAATACTCACCAACTAATTCTTATTAACATCTGTTAACTGAATTCACACTAACAGTCCCATCCCTACAGCCCTGTTAGAGGTCCGTCGCAGATGTCCATGGACGGGAGCGGCCACTCGTGACTGCCGCCAGCTCGTTCGCTGCTCTCATAACATAAACAAAAAAAATTGTTTGTATGAGAATTCCTATTTTGGAGCAAAATACAAGTGTCTTATGAAATCAAAAGAGCAAAATACTAACGCATTCTATTCAATGAGCGTTGTACGATTTACTAAATTTTTTGTTTATACATAATATATACTTATCTATATCGTGCAAGTACCCAGACATTAAGTGGCGCCGCTACGGTGGCGCGGTGATTTGAGGAACTACAATCGCGGGCGAACGATCACAACGATTCACAATCGATGCAAGCAAGCGACCGTTCACAAACGTGCGCGTCGACATCTACCGCGGGGCACATTCGCAATGTAACGCATTACACGGCCGAGGCGTTCACTGCAGAGTACTGTGGAACAATGAGGGCAGTTTCGATGAAATAAAAACCCTACATATTCCGAGTGCACGCGATCTTCACACGCAAAGTGAGAATATGATATTTTACAAAAACGAAGCTAGTCGTCTCTCGCAATACAACATTGTGTGTCGTCCGAGGCTGATTATGTATGACTAGGATAACTATTTACAAATGTTTCAATATTTCCCGCAGGTAATAAAATATACATTTGTCTTCCTCCCGCCGTATCGTACGGGGCCGGCGGCGGGAGCGGTTCCCGCGTCATCTATCCAAGAAGATAGCGACGATGTTGACACTTCATTCGTCTGAATCGAGAAGTTAAGTGTGAATAAACAGCGTCATGATTTAAATTGCGGCCTTTTTAAAAAGGAACCGCTTCGACTGCTGCGTAAATCTTTAGGGTTGTCACAAAGGGAGCAAAAAATAAGAGATTTTCTTTCGCTCATTGGCTCAGTGGGCGGGGCCCGCCGCCGCCGCTCGGCCGCACGGGGCGGTAGCAATAGCGACATTTGCGATCGTTGTCCTATTGTTTTCGATTCGCTGAATAATTAGGTATATAAAATTAGCGTAGACATTTGTTCAATATTAGTGTTACGCCCCCTGGCGGCGAGCGGACGACGTATTTCCGTCGGCTGCGGTAGAGCAGACTTCGAAATGAATTATGAAAAATCTCTAACAAATCTTAATAGAAAACTTAATATAACGAGGTTAAAAGTACGATTTTTTAAAATGTACAATATTCACTCGCGACTTCACCGCGAGTATTGTAGATGTTGTAAATAAAAAAAAAATTCAACCAAAAGAATCACACGTCGAACGATATGGCAACACTGGATGAAACGCATCTCCATAAGATTTATATATAAATGTATAAAAACAACAATATATTGTGCAAGGAATGCCGCAAAAGTGCTTCTCGTTTCATGATAATTAGGAGAAATATTAATATTGAGTAGACATCAATATGCCAACATACCTCGCCCGCGGCGCAGCACCTCGAGACCGGACAATATCAATATAGACTCAACGTTACCATCCCTCGGCGACATTCTCACTGGCAGCACAACAATCGGAGACTAAACATTACGAACAAAAACAACTCTACAAAACACAACTCTATTATATATGTACAATGTTTACATATTGACAGATACCCGAGGACCGAACACTAACGATATACACCATGAAAACAAACGTAGCGTGCTTTAAACACTTAGAGCACACGACTGGAGTAAAACTTCTTTAGCTCCATCTAACCGGCCGCGGGAGAAGGAGAGACGAGCGTGCGTCGAGAAGTTCTACTTAAAAAATACCTTTTAAAACTATACCCATTTGTTCATATGGCATAAACAACAAAGAATCGGCGAACGTCGCCTCTATAGAGCGCCGTCTCTGTTGCACGCGTGCGGTGTAAGCAACCGATGGGTGCGGAGTTCGCATTCTTGTCGGCCGAAATTTGATTGAATTACCTTTACAGTGGAGCCGCGGTAACCAGACCAACGTGCAGGGCCACGGCGGACAATCGCACTTGTTGCATTATAGAGTACGATGTAATCCGACAAAATATAAATCAAAGAACCTATTTGAACAATCAACGGTGGCAGGCATGTCGGATTACAGTGAACGCCGGGTTAGGCAGGGGCGGGTTTGGTCAAGGCCGGATTACGCACGGGCTGGATTAGGCAAGAGCCCGATTAGGCAGGGGTCGGTTGAGTCAAGGGCCGGATTAAGCAGGGGCCGGTTTAGGCAAGGGCCGGATTAACCAGGGGCCGGTTTAGGCAAAGGCCCGATTAGGCAGGGGCCGGTTTAGGCAAGGGCCCGATTAGGCAGGGGCTGGATTAGACAAGAGCCGAATTAGGCAAGGGCTGGATTAAGCACGGGCCGGATTAGGCACGGGCCGGATTAGGCAAGGGCCAGTTTAGGCAAGGGCCAGTTTAGGCAAGGGCCGGTTTAGGCAAGGCCCGGATTAGGCAGGGGCCGGATTACAGCGGGTCCACTGTATTTTATTTATCGATCGATAGCGCTCATATATTTTATTTAATACATAACATACACCCTTACATATAACGGCAAGTTTGTTTAATGGCAAATGAAGATCAAACTATTATTAAAAAGAAACTAATAAATGAACTTTATTCTCACGATAATTGGTATTTAGTAACGCCATCTAGTTGGAGCGCCGGATTCGAACCCGCACATCGGTAATACAGTAATAATTATGCTGGGACTACCACACAAATGTGATCCCAAATTAGACAGAGCCTACGCTAGGGTTGCCAGACGACTGATACTAGAAATATTCATGTGTAAAATAACGACTGCTCTGCGAAGAGTTCCCCCCACCCCTTCCGCCCTAGCGCTCATATGAAAGGCCGGCAACTGTAGCACAATTCGCATAAAACTATCCACGCACTGCGCACTACACGATTTTCATGAAAATACAAAATATTCATATGGCGGTCAACAAAATAACAATAATAATAAAACTCAATGAACATCAACTGTAACGTTTACGACAAGAGAGAACAACGCTACAAAGAAACCGACCAACATATCATCCAATATCAAACGAGCACTGGACTAACATCTCACTGGTCGTATGCACTCGACGGAAACAGACCTCAGCCCTCGCGGGGAGCGGCCGTGCGGCTGCCAGCGAACCGGTGCACTAGAGCTATAAGCCACAGCGGTCTCTGACCTCATCGGCTCCGGGCGTTTCGTTCGCGTTCACGTCGCCGTCTATGGCCGGCAGGTTGTCTATCACCGAACTGATGGTCTCCGGCATCCCGCGGGCGCGCTGCCCGCCGACCGGGACGTTGTTGTTGACGTTGTCCGTCAGGACGACGTTGGCGTTCGCGTCCGGACCGGAAGACAGATCCTCGTAGTTCGGCGGCATCTCCACGTTGTTCCTGGCCTCCTCGTCCGCGTTGCTGGAGCCGACTTCCCCGTTGAGCCCCTCCCTGCTCAAGTACTCCGGCGGCGGTCCGCACACCTTGTACCTCATCGCTTCGGTGTAGGGCGGGGGCCGGACCTGCGCGTCGGAGAGCACGGGGTAGTTCTCGAAGTTGGCCCCCAGGAGCCGGATCGTGCGGCCGTTCAGCGTGTACGTGTCGTCGGAGTCGAGCCGGACGAAGTCCAGGTCGTCGATGTTGATCTCGGCCACGTCGGGCGTGTCCGGCCGCGGCTCCTCGCGCCGCCCGAACCGCGGCAGGCTGAACTGGAAGCGGCCCAGCTGGAGCGTGAGCGGCCGCTGCGCCCGGTCGAGGTGGCCCACGACGCGGTCCAGCGTGTTCCGTCTCATGGCCCTCCGTCTGAAGAACTCCACGGGCGTGCCCGTGTAGTTGAGGTCTCGGCCGCGGGCGCCGACGTCCGGGTCGGTGAAGAAGCTCAGGTCGCAGTAGGTCGGGCTGCGGTAGTTGTCCAGCGGGCGGCTCCTGGCCGGCGAGCTGTGCAGCGACGAGGGCCGCACGTCCGTCATCTCCACGTCGCAGCACTGAGTCGGTACCTGACGAGGGAAAGTGAACATAGTAGCTCAATTCTGCGGAGATGTTATCGTTTGTGCATTCGATGCACCTACCGAATGGGGTACGTTTAAACCGCACGAGAGTTAAATTCACGATTTAATGTGTTGTATTACATTTTAATTTAGGTCAAACTTAGCCCTCGACAATTGTAGTCTCCGGTTTCAAATGAACAGAATAAACCCGAGTTAAGAAATGAAACGCTTTTATACGTACTCACCTGTCTGTACCTAGAAGAGAAGATGGCCGACAGCCTCGCCAGCCCGAAGCCACCGTTGGGACACTCGGGCGTGCCCGCTTCCGGACCCGCGGTGCCCGGCGTCGTGTGTTGCGGCGAGGCCGGGACGCACGTCTTTAATGATGGAATTTAAACATTTCAAGTAACCGTAATGGGAGAGCAACATTTGGGCCCCAATTATCCCTTCCCTGTACTCCGGGCCTCGAGGCCTCCGTTGAAGTATAAAACTATTTTTTGTAGTAATCAGGACTATATTATGCATCGTTGTAGTAAGAATTTAACATCCGGTTGTATCCGTTCGCACTTGATGGTGCCGCAAACGGCGGAGCATACCTGCAAGGGCTGCCTCAGCGGACTGGCCAGCGCCGCGCCGGGCTCCAGCAGGGCGGTCGCTTCATATCTCGGCGGGAACCGCGCCTGCACTCGGAAGGGAATCATAAAATGAATGACAAATACATGGAGATACTTGTAATTGTCTGTTGTAGAGTCCATCAAAGTGAGCGTGCACTGTACATACTGACACCCTAGACATCTTTCTGTAAATTCGGTTGGAGTTGGCTCCTGTGATGTGCACCTATTACCTTGCAACCTCCCGCCCCTGCGGTACTCCCGGTGTCGATCTCGTGAGAATCTCGGCACAGAATATATGTTGCCCTATCGCCTCTGTCTACCAGTAAGTCCCATTAAAATTGTTCTGTTTCTAGTCGTAATAAAAATATCTATATAAGTAATATATCGTATGTATATACTGGTATGTATGTGTATCGACTGTCCCGTTACCATAACACAGGCATTCAATCGCCTCATTTGGAATCGGATAGTCGTGTGTGCAATTGTCCCCAGATATTATTATTATTGTTAAAATCGGTGCAGCCGTTTCAAGGACTAGCCCGGACGGACGAAGGCAGACGGACGGAAATTTTAAAAAAGTTGGCGTTTTAATATCGTGAAACTACGAACACTTCACAAAACACAATTACTTTAAAATCACAGATAAACACTTCGATTTATTTCAATGTACAGAGTAAAGGCGCGCACGTGCGTGTGTGCGCGTGTACTGACGGAGTAGTGGTGCGCAGTGGCGCGGCGCGCGTGCGCGTAGTCCCGCAGCGCGGCGCGCTTCATGTGCATCTTGCAGAGCGCCGACACCAGCAGCACCACCGCGATCATGAAGATCAGCGCGCAGGCTGCAACGGACGGCCACACATTCTCGTATGAATCGTTTGCTATCTATTTTAATATAACTATTACTATCTGCTACGTTATAAGAACCCGTGCACGTAGCGACATTGGATCCGGTCACGTGTACAGATGTTCCCGCAAATCGGTCCGTAGGAAGCGGCTCACGCTCGAGTCGTAAGATGCCCTTCCACACATGCACCGATAGACAGCGACAAGCGAGGCCAATATGAAGCGCGTGGAGAGCGAAGTCTCACCGGTCACAGTGTAAATGGTGCTCTGGATGAAGCCGTAGTCGTCCGGCGCGTGGCGGTCCTCGAACAGCTGCGGGTACTCCACGTCCACGTACCCCGCTGGCGGCAGAGTTGTATCATTTTAGCTCCAGTAATGAATGAACGCGGGTCCCACCGTACACTAATATAGTTGGATGTCGAGCGTGAACAAGACATGTCCGTGTGGATGCAGCTTCGGCAGGTGTGGACGCACGCACAAATCCAATTATAATTAACAATATAATATTATTAACGATTTTTTTATCGACTTTCTTAACAAGGCTTCGTACGGTGCCTATCGTTTAATGTTTTTTTTTAATTTCATTTGTAAACGGTATTCTTATATTTGTCGGGTCTTTGATTAAAATATTTAAAAAATAAGCAATGTAGAATGTTAAAGTATGTGGTTCATTGCAGCGCTCATCAAAAATGCAAGATTGGTACGCTTTAATTTGAAACGGCTATATTATATTATATATTTTTTATCGTATTTTACATCATTTAAAAGCCAATAATAATACCGGGCGATAGTCAAACTAAAATTTCATAGAACCGGCGCGAACCGCCCTGCAGCGGCGACACCTTTGTTAACATTTGTGATCTGGAAGTGTACTTCGGGGCGTGCGGCGCATGAGGCTCACCCTCCATCCGCGAGTACTTGGAGTACTCCGCGCAGCAGTCGTGCTGGCGGCACAGCGCGTCCGCCGGCCGGCAGCACGCCGCCTCCGAGATGCAGCGGCCCGACGAGCAGTTGAGCTTGTCGCTGCCTGCCGACACGCGCATCGTATCATCTCTCGCTCTCGCTCTCGCTCTCGCCGCTCGCTGTCTCGCTCGGTCGGCGAAAGGCCCTCGGGCGGTGCCGTATGAGATAAAAAAAACGCGGACGTGCATTTCAACACTAGCGTTGGTTAAGCGCGAAATCCAGAAATGATATTAATTGAAGAAGTTGAATATTACAAAGAAAACAATATCGTTCAGAAAGCAAAATGTGATAGCTTATTGATCGTCGCCCGAAAACTTCTCGAGGTTTACGTTAGTGGAGTAGTGCGGGAGCCTCTGCCGAGTCGGAGAAGCTTACTACGGTGCGATTACTTTTTTATTTATTAATTCTTATTGTTTTCATATTTTTGAAAGACGAGGGGCGAGGGGTAGTGCCGGGGGCGCGGGAGCAATGCGCTACTCACGCGCGCAGGGGTTGTGCGCGCAGAGCTCGGGCGCCTCGTCCTCGGCGCGCAGGCAGTCGCGGCGGCCGTCGCACACGTAGCCGGCGAGCACGCAGCGCGCGCCGCACCAGAACGCGCCGCGCGAGCACTGCGTGCGGCCTGCACGCACACGCGCACACACGCACACATTACACATGTTACATGTAAAACGTTGATGAATAGATATCTTTGCATATTCATCGAGAACCCTCTCACCGCACCACTATTGAACACAAAACCTTTTGCGAAGAAATGTCAGGGGCATAGTCTACCACCCCGCTCCAATATGCAGTCTGTAGTACCCATACAACTAAATAGTGTAAGTAGAATTAATTACACTGGCCTTGTGGTCGAGTGGTTATAGATCCTGCAAAACCAGAGGTCGTGGGTTCGATTTCCACCCAGGTCAAACGTTTCTGTAACGATGACATTTCTTTGTTCCGTGTCTGGATGTAATAGAAATATCTATATAAGTAATATACAGTATGTTTATCGGCTGCCGTGCGTGGAATTGTCCCCAGTTACTATAATAATTAATCTAAACTCGTAATGACCTTGAGGCTGCACCAGGATGTACTTGGTGACGCTGAACGGTGGCACGGAGCACATGTAGTGGCCGCTGTCGCCGGTCTGCAGCGCGGAGCGCTCCAGCTTGCTCTGCGTGGACGGCCCGCTCGCCGGCTCCACGGTGAATTGTCTGCACGAACACAATGCGATATTAAAACGAGTGTTACATATACATGTACAAAATACCGTCCCGGTCACTCGGAGGGTGCGTCTTCTGTGAATTGAAATTAAAAGTCGAATTGTTACATTCGCGTGCTGTAGCTACACGTGATTGAACTACATACAGATTTTTAGTTATCTCATCGGTATTGCAGTCATGGGTGCAAACAAGAATTATTACTTATATAAGCTGACCATAAAGTCTTGGCTGGGCGTACAGGCTGAAACATTACACTGCTGTCAAATTATCTTTCTTGATAACACCACAGACTATATATATATATATATATATAATATAATTTGTGCCTTTTCTAAGTAGTGGATACTTTTTTAAATATTGTTGCTGTTTAAATGTTTTGGTTGTTGTTTAAATGTCGTCGTTTTTTTTGTATAAATATCGTTGTTTTGTAAATATTGTTGTTTTAAATGTTGCCGTTGTTTAAATACTGTCGCTGTAAAACAGAACTCGCCTGCCACTAGCCGTGCCGTTGTCACTGACATAGTTCCACACGTAGACCCTGGGCGTGCTGTCGCCCCGCAGTTCGCAGACCAGGGTGAGATTGTCCTTCACCCTGCGCACCAGCACGTCCGTGTATTCCAGGTCCCCCGGACTGTACAGGTACAGGGATGGCGTTGATGTTTCTGAAGTACCTGGAAACAAAATAATAATAATAATTGGGACAAAGCCAGTATACCATCCGATTTTAAATTAGATGTAACCGGTTAGCTGACTAACATACTCCGATAGGATTGAAAGAAAATAAATAACATGTATAACTTATTTAGATTTGAAATTTCATCCAATTCCAATCTAAAGTTCCACCATTTAGGCGCTAAAATACGGGTAGAAAGATTGTATAAGAACTTTTGAATTGGAACTTGAGTACCTGAAATATTACATTTACGTGCTCGGTCGTAAATAAAATTTACTCAATTATTGCTTTCGGGAAATTCTATATCAGCGCGAGTAAAGTCGGGGGCAATAGCTAGAGTATTAATATTCGTACAAATAAACAGTGTGGCGGTCTTTTATAACTGGCGCGTCGAAAGTTTGCCTCGTTGACCAATATACAATACACAATATACATGTCGATGTGTGCGAACACATCGCAAACATACGCCTCGTAGGCATGGGGCCTTCGTGTTACGGTCACGCGATATGCCACTAGCCAGCTTCCACTTGAACCGGTCGCGCCAACGCCTTTGCCTATGTAGGTTACAATATTGTAGTCTTGATAGAACAGATATTTTGTTTTGTACAGGTTGACACTCGCACGCGGCGAGGTGGGGCCGTGGGACGGGGACTCATAGTGAGGGGGTTTCGGGCCATAGTCCACGGAAACATTACGTTTTATAACATCTCTAAGTTGTTGTTTTCCTTCACCGTTATAACGAGTAATATTTAAATTTAGAATTGAAACCCGGTAGACGTACGACAAGAGACCGGCTCCAGCGTTGGAACAATAAAGGATCGAAAAATAAAATATCAAGCGTACAATATTCCGGTGCATACTGCCTCTCGCAGCTCGCAGTGGCCTGTAAAGTAAACCCTTGACACTCGTGTTATGTCCATATCTTGAAAATGCTATTAAAATTAAAAATTAAAATTCCATTTTAAAAATAAGTAGGTAAATGCAAAGATACGAGGATAATCAGGCAGTCACATTCGTTTAACAAACGAGAAAAGAAAAAACAACTTAATGTACATGGGCAGCCGAGACCTTGAATACTAATTATTATCTGTCCTCGAATTGGCGCGAAATCGGACGTTCTGTTTTTAATAGGAAATAAATTTGACTGGTTATTCCTTCCCTGTAATGTAAATAACTCGGGTCGTGGCATGCTCGGCGATTGTATATAAAACACACAGAACCCAAAAAAATATTTGTAGGTTTTATCACTTTTGTGTTATTGCTTTCAGGTTCTATTTGAACCATAAACATATATAGGTATAGTTACATTTTTTCATGTGATTTTTTTAAATTTTCAAAACCCCTTGCATGATGCGCTGCCGGACATCGGTCTCTCCATGTGGGTAAGTTAAAACTGTAGACTACCAAGCTGACGGAATGTTGATACGCTAAGTTCGTACGTCTCAGAGAACATAAGGGGCTATCCATAAATTACATTGTAAGTTAAAGGGGTGGAGGGGAGGGGGTGGGGGCGGAGGCGCCGTAGTGTGACATTGTGTGTTAAGGGGTCCCCAATTTTGTGACATCACATTTTTTCGAAATATAATATTTCTAATCTAAGTTGATGAAATAAAGGAATAAGCAAAACATAAGTATTACAAATTTGTATGTATTGAAAAAGAATTTAAATGGAAATACCAATAATTTCAGAACTCTGTTTTAAATTTATATATTTCTAGATGAGGAGGGTCATAAATGTGACCAGCCGAGACGAGGTCAAGGGAGGGGTCAAAAAGTCATGAAATTCGTGTGGCGTAATTTATGGATTCCACCTGTAATAATATAATAAGGGGAACTATAATGTTTTCTTTCAACGCTATAATTTTTTTTATTAATATGCATGTAGCTTGAATATATTACATGGTATTTGAAAATGTCCTGATCATTTCCTAACAACAACGCAATTTAAATAAAGTAACAAAACAACGAAGTATAGTCACTGTTCATTATTAAACGCCACACTCAAGGTTTTATTGCACAGTTCTGCAAAGTATTATTGGCAATAATTCATTCACAGCAGCCATCAACATGCACTAAACTAGGTTTTGCAAGTATTGAAACATGCCATCATTCCGCTATATGATGGGTCAGCTCCCGTACACTGTGTGGAGTGTTGGATCTACTCTTTAAAATATTTGCATGGCTTCCACTGAACATCTGAACCATGCCTAGCGATTCGAAATTCGGCCTCACACCCCGGGGGAGTCGAGGTGCGTTCCCGGCATGCACCTGCGACTTGTTACATGTGTTTTTGTCATGTATGAAAACTGCATATTTAGATTTGTTTGTCGGTATGAACAATATTAGTGTATGTGTGTGTGGGTAGAATGACATAAAAGTTACACCGAGTACAATTAATAAACGTGTTATTCTTTTTCTACTTGTTTTAATGAACATATTAGTTTTATAACTTAAAAATTAAATATCACTTTCTATAACGGTGAAAAAAAATATCACGAGGAAACCGGCACACCTTAGGGACGTTATAAAAAATATTTAGTAATATCTCTGAAGTATGCGTGGGACCAATCCTTATTTGCCAGCGTGGTAGACTACGGCCTAAAACACTCTGAATATGAGTAAAGACCTGTCTCCAGCAGTGGAACAACTTAAGGGTTGATTACATGGGGGCGGAGAGACAGTCTGGAGCAGGCCGGAGCTCACAAAGCTGTAGAACGTGTCATGATATGAGGTATTTTTATCAAGGTTTATAGTTGTCTTAATATTTGTCAAACCTCTGGTTAACCTAATGAAACCTGTACCTACTTTAAGATCGGATAGTAACCTAAACTTAATGTATTAATGATAGTAGTGTAACCCTGATTTTAAAAATATTATGATGAACAGACCCTACTACAATATGATAGGTGTCCACAGATTGTACAGCTGGTTCTGCAGGACAAATGACTGAGGCATTATGTGCTTACAGTCAAAGGAAAAGAAGTCATTGACAATAGCATTCTGAGATCCTATCATATCTAATACCGGCGAAACTAGCTGTGTTAGCCGCAATTCTCCTAATAATTTTTACAACCATGTTAGCAAAACCAAGCGACAAAAGTTGGTTGTCTATGTAAAAATCATAGGATTATCTCTTAGAGCTGAGGCTTTCAAGATAACTGTACTTTTATTACGTTACACAAGACGCTCACCGCGTCCTTTCACTTTGGGATGATTAAACTATACAAAAAAAATATGCCGTTAGCAAAAATTTGACAAAACAAACAACTTCTTCAACGAAGAAATCTAATGTTAAGCGGCGATAATTTGGGACCAGCCTTCAATTTAACGTGCGACCCATTACATTGAGACGCTCAAATAACTAATCAAGGTCTATATACATAACAAAAATGCTAAAAACACAAATACCAAAGCCAAACATTTTGGCACACTAAATCAAAATAAAAAATTACTTGAAAAAAATTAAGCAGATCAAATACTCACATATTTTTGAATTTATAATAATGACTGCAACACACAGTAACACATGTTTGACGGTCTCAAACATTTTTATTTATTTTACATTTTTACTAGGAAAGATTGACATTCAACAAATTACGCCATCTTTGTTTCGGTGAAGTATGTATTTCATTTTACGCGAACATTAAATGACAAGTAACTAAAATTGATTACCTCTATACTGACAATATATTTTAGTGCAAAATAAAATTAAACAATCAATTCTTTACATGAATTTTAAACTAGAATATCAAGGACAAATTTAATCATTGTATTTCATAATTTTATGGGAAATATGAATTTAGTAAAAAATTACATATAAAATATTTATAATGTACAATGTAATTATAATCTGTGTTAATATAATCTGTTCTATTGTCTATGAATATGTTATGTGTCATAACCTTAGCAATGATTTTGTGTGATTGTTGACGAATTTTGATTAGCGGTTTTGTGGTAATATATCCCAAGAAAGGCAATAAAACGTGATACATTAAAAGCAGCGATTAAAAATATGGATTTAAATAGATTACCAAACGAACAAAAGCTGGATCTTTGTAGATGGTACTTCAAAGGTATCTTATAAATATTGTAAACAAATTGAAATCGATCAACCTATAAAGATTGTACATTGCCTGTGACCCAGATTAGCATTTAATTACAACAAACGATGATATACCTAAAACAGCTGATATCACATTATGAAAGATTGTAATGCAGTACTCCAGTAAAGATGCATCTGATATATCATCCAACGTTGTTAAGGTTCAGTAATAGATGCCGTGTTACTCTATAGAAAAATTAAACTGTTTTTTTTTTTACTGCAGCCCAGTCAACAGGCAGACGGATTTCGTATGAATCAAACTTGCTCGGGTTATCATAATTACTTTTTTATGGTTCATTATTATTTACAGTTGGGATGTACTTTCTGCCGTTTGTGTGGGCAGTGAATACGGTGTGGTTTTTCAATGAAGCATTCGTCAAGCCCGCGTACGAACAGCAGAAACAGATAAAGAAATGTGAGCGTTAGAACACATCGTGATCTTAAAATAAGATTGTCATTTGTTGTTGCAGTGTGACTGGAGGTGTCACGAAACAAATCGGTAGCCAAAGAATCTGCATTTTGTACATATTTAAAACATGTATTCTTGTAGAAATAAGGCACATTTCCATAACATAATAGCCAATGCCACACTTCAGCCCTTCAGCTATCTCGATATCAAAAGCCACGTGGTTCCGGTCCTTCGATTCGACATGAAGGAAAGACCAACAAACACACTTTCACATTTATCATACTTGTTAGATAACAACTGATAAATATCAGTTCACAGTTTCCCAATATTTAACTAGAGGGCACTGCCTGCATCCACATACATATTAGTATGAATGTATTTATGTTTGTCAGCTGTCTAAAAGCAATAATGTGTATGTTATTCAAATTATTGTGTTGTTATGGAAAAGTGATTGGCAAGTGCTTCATGTAATTCCACAGATGTGGTAGCGAGCGGCGCAGGCTGCTTGCTATGGGCCGTGGCACTGGCGGCGTGGGTTACGGTGTTCCAGACGCAGCGGGCGTCGTGGGGCGCCACGGGCGACTCGCTCTCCTTCATCACTCCGCGCGGCAGACCCTAGGGCGTCGTGTTCAAGTGTAAAGTAGGATGTGTAACTTGTTCTCGTTGGCACCATAGCTGACGATTCAGTCTGTTACAGCTATCTCTTGTTAGAAGTGAATATGAATGACTGTGAAACTAATAAATTAAAATAGATATTTGTATAAGATTCGATTTCAACTACCGCATTAGGCACAGTCCCGGAAAGTTAGTTGATAAGTGTTTATAATAAATAACCAAATAACTTATATGGTCCAATCATATGCTACATAATTGTTGAAAAACCTATGGGTATCATGAGTGCTATTAAGTGGGTCGTAATTTTATCAAAATATAGACCCCTGTACA
>DWUN01001102.1:0-18150 GCA_018249975.1 Passova gellias
ATTTAAGGGAACAAGGGGACATGACAGACAATGACAGAGAAAGCGACTTTGTTTTATACTATGTAATGATGATGTTAATAAAAAGTTGCCAATACTTAATAAAAATGGGCACATTAACAAATTTATACGTTAAGGGGACACCTAAATATGAATGTGACTACGTACTCGTAATACGTACACGTAAGGCATTGCGTCCTCTACTGTGGTCGGATATTCTAGAAGCCTGCGCGACAAATTTTAATGAATGCTAGCTTAAAGTCCCTCTTTGTTTAGCAATTGGCCAGTACAATTTCGCGACATAACTTTTTCATAAATCCACACATTTAATGTTATGTAACGCGTTGAACTCTCCCGCACCGAGATCTGTGTAAACTTTTCGCCTGCGAGGTACGTACTGAAATGTTTTACATACCACACCGCGTCGCGCGTCGTCAGCGATATTTTAATTGCTTGATATACGAAGTTACGACCCGACATATTGACGCAGTTCGACTATTGCGTTCATCATTCGTACCGTGAAACTATTACTCGTATATTTCATTAAATCATACAAACTGTGTTTCCATTCAGGACCTTGTCAAAATTGATCCTTTCTGATCAGTAAGAAGTACGAACCCTCCCTAACCCTTAGGCTCAGTTGCTCTCGCGACTGAGATTAGTCAGTAGACTGGTGGCTGTCCGTTTTTATTACTTAACTCGTCTTCTGAAGCGTGACAATATGTCAGCGGTGGCACACGAGGTACGGTGTCATTAAAATAAAATGAACTGTTCATGTGTTATAATGAGTTGAAATTGAATAATGGTACGTGCGAGGGCCTTGAAACAACGTTTTTGTGTCTACAATTGAATAATCGTCATTTATTTGTACGTAGATGTTTTGGTTTTTCATAATCAACGCACAAAAAGTAGATAGTTACCGAAGTATCTAGAAGTTCCCTTTCTAGGGACAATTCCACACACGGCTGTCCGATTCCAAATTAGCAATCGAGAGTGTTATGGTAACCGGACAGCTGATATACATATGTATGTATATACTTAAATAGATAGCCAGACACATAAAAACAAATGTGCTCATCACACAAATGGTTCGGAGACTCTTGAGGCACTATCAAAATTATAATAATTCCACACAAAATATATACATTCCAAATGAGGTCATTAAATACCTGCGTCATGTCAAATGCCAGCTGACAAACATACGGATATCCTTACATACAAATAATACTTTTATATATATTTTTATTAAACTCCCACTGAGGCTCTCGAGACAAATACGAGTACAACCCGGCCTCTCGTGCGTTCCTCAATCAGCACACCAACGGGTCGGCCGTTAATATGAATACCTACTATCAAGAATAATCATACTGTAGTTACGGTGCTGGTTATTAATTGTCCTTTTTATATAATCCCAAACGAATAGAGCCGGGTTTTCCTCGTGCGAACTGAGCAACATTTAAATACCGGCTTTATGTGTTAGATTTGTATGGTCCTGAAACAATTTTATAGTAGGAAAGGTAATTTTAATATCAGAGTATACAGCGATATTTATTTTCCTTAAATTACAATACTAGTGCTGTGGTTTTTATACGATCGGGATTTTATTAATGAATTATCTCACACACGAGCGGTCATACGAGGAAGGTGACCGCAACGCTCGGGAAGCTTGCCGGCCAACATAAAAATAGGATAATTGATAATTAGGACGTAATTAACATTGCTGTCAAAATTCTATCACAACTAAAGAATGCGCCCCGCATGCGGCAAATCTAGTAGCGAGTCTTAATTAAGTAACAATAATAATTATACTGTTTTGTTCCGCGTTGTTGATGTTAACGCCATGGATTGTAACGATATTTAAAGCGAGGTACCATTTAATTGGTCGCATCCATTTTTTATCGCTTCAGCGATGACATACAAAGAAGGCAAACGGACAAAAGGAAAATGATTGAAACCAAACGTATCGAATCGACTTGCAATGATTTAGTTTTATAATAATGTTATAATATAAGTCTCAATAATATTGTTGAGGTAGCCGATGCGTTCGAGTATGGTTAAGGCGATTGAATCTTACTTAACTTTAGAACTCGACCTGCGTGCCCGGCTCTCGGAGGCCATTCCGACACACACAATATAAGTTGACGTCACTCCGGCCATCCGATGCTATTTATTATGTTAACGGTTGTCACACTCGAAGGAACATACTTTGTTCGTACTTTTCGCAAGTTCCTCGGTCAACATGAGGTCCACGGCGTGGATCTTCATTCGCGAATGACGTGGCTCGTGTCTAACCAGCTAAAATTGAATGGCGTTGATTACAATTTATTCGTTTTACGATTGATATTAACAGTTATCTTAAACCAGACACTTACATTTGGTAACAGTTATATGGAAAAAAGTTGTATATTTCAATCTATATTTACACTATATTCTTAGCTTCTTGAATACAGCGGTAAAGTCGCGAGTCCACCGCTGGATCAAAGTATCAAGGTATCAAAGTATTAAGTAATGATAGTCGATAACGAGTAATGTTTCCACGCACAAAAATTACGCTAATAAAATAATGTTACGTAATTCTGTTCGCGTCTTTATAAAACACGTGAAAGAAACGCTATTCCAAAGATATTATCACGAAATAAGATTCTTATGAGATGATACAATACTGGGAGCTATCGACCTTTACCGAGCTTGTAGACACTGTTATGTTTTCGTGTCTTAACAAAAGAGTGAATGGAAAGGTGGTAACCGCCCGGTATCGACAAACGCGGCTGTCACGTGTTTATAAGCGCCATACATGCGACCATCGATCGCAATGTATAAGGACTTTTTGCTGTCACGCGGGACGCAGGCATCGGCTCGCGTTCGATTTTCGCTCGCGTGCGTGCGAAATAAATCCCACCCTATCATACACGCTGTTCACGTCCCTCGAGAAATATCTATGACCGGACAGGACGCGGACCACACCGAGACGGTTGCTAATCAGTGTAACAGGAATTGGACTATCGGAGCGGGGAGGACTAGCGGAGAGATTCGATTACCTTTTTGCGTCATGTTTTCTTTGAACACCTATGAAAACTATCAGTTCACTGAATGTTCAACCGAAAAGTAGATTTGTTTTGTCGAAAAAATAATATTTTGTATAGTACAGTATCCAAATATGTTTAGTGCATTATCCGTATATGGTTTTCGTATTTTTTACGAGACTGCGTTGTTTTTCATTGAGCCGCTAACGTTTTCTTTCAACAGCATCAGTGGCTACGAGGCGAGCGAAGCCGATCAAAACGATAATATTTCCATCCATGTCATTGTTTACAGCACTTTTATGCAGTTGCAGCAAAATACAGAGTTTGAATTTGAATTCAAGTGAGGTGGGGCCTGGGATGATCCGTCCATGTCTACAAAGGTCATTCAAGATTATTGAATTGAAACTCAAGAAATTGTCAATTTATTATATTTGAAAAATTTTAAAGCAAATTATTATATCAGGCTGTATCCCCGACTGACGTACCGAAGTGCCTACTTTTGTAACTAAGTGAATCGACCACGCCACCTCGGTGAGCAGCCATTCATCATGCTAAAGGATAAATGATAACTTTGCGGCTCTTCATCAATCAAGTTGGAAATAAGAAACTAATGATGTGTGGAGGTTTTATTAGTGATATTGTCATGGTTCCGTTTTACATATGGTTTTATCTTGAGGAAACTAAAGAATCAACAGCTCGCTCCATGCTCACTTGTCAGCAATCTTAAATCGATTTCCTGCTTTATGTTAGCAACAAACTTCACTTCCCCGTACACCCGTAATAATAAATAAATAAATAAATAAATACACTACACGCACCTTACTCTCTATTTGTTTGACTTCAAGTCATTGACGATACGGTTTTCCTGTCCTATGACTAAATATCATACCTTGTTCGGGCTAAAGGACACGCGGATTATCGCTCGCATCTATGTAGCGATAAGTTGCGTGCGGCACGCATGCGGGCGAAACCTGGGAGACGGAAAAGGGCAATAGATAAGCCTGTAACCGTTATACAGTGGGAAATATTTGAACCTTCGAATAGAACTGTGAACTATCGACAGCAGTAGTGTAGTCGTGTAGTCGTGTAGTCGTGTAGTTAAGTTGACGGTGGTCACGCATCACGCTCTCGTACACGTCACGTAATAAATTATAGATTTTAAAGACATTCGCTAATTAATAACTTTTTATAATATGATATGGTTAATCCAGATCCAGATTTAACTTGAAATTTAAATACATTTAACATGTTCTACGGCCGAAGTATAGCATCGTGAGGAAACTACAGACCTTAATAATGTTTTTACTTATAATTGCTGTTATTAAACTGACAAAAAATTAACATTACACAATTTTCAGAATAAAAAAACGCTGTAAACTTGATGTATAGTTTCAAAGCAAGTACAAACATAATGATGTTAGCATTGTACAGTGGTAGTTAAAATTCGGAATCGGTTTCGGAGCCCTCTGTGTGTTAATTTTCTAAATTATTTTGTCATCCTTTTTTTGTCTTACAGACACCGTACTTAACTGAACAGAATACAAGCTATGTGTCCGAGTACGTCCAGCGGAGTGTTGAAACGGCGTATATAAGACAGTGGTGAGGGACCCCGCTACAGTTGGAAGCTCGCCTCTATTGAGAGAGGTCCATTATTTGATTTACATAAAGTTAGTGAATCATTGAGATTACTATTAAAATGGGTGTGCACGCGTGCGCGCTGGTCGGAGCCGCCCTGCTCGTGGCCGTCGGGGCGGGTACCCTTCGTGAGTATCTATTGCAAAATATAATTTTTCTAGACAATATGTATTATAATATATTGTATTATGTACATAATTAGTGTAATATTTAATAGTTTAATTCGATAATTATGAAAATTAAAAAAAAAATTGTTTATTTAGGGACCTGGCGGGATGTTATGTATGTATTGTTTACGAAAATGAAAAAAAAATGTCTTCGCTGTAGAGTAGAGGCGTTTGTTCACTTCACATATTAGCGTTTATGTTCTAATTCATAATTCCTTATATTTACAAAAACACTGGCAGGAGACAATTGCGACATTATAAAAAAAAAATATTTAGGTATTTAAAATTTCCACGATTCGATCTACGTACATATATTATATTCACGATTTCCAGCTAATACATGGCCTAATACTATCGATCGTCTCCTAACAAACATAAATGCCTTTCAAACCGTCAGCAGGTGTTTCTAGGAGGTAAAAAAAAATTTACTATCACCGTACCTAGCCCCTGCCGGGGTAAGAAAACCCAAAAAGCACGATGTGCCAAAGACCTGTGACCCAACGCGCTCGTTTTACATTCATCACGCTCTTAAGCGCATGCCGATTTGCCAATTTAAAATGCGATTTCGTTCAAAATTAAACACAAATAATCTAAAATAATATCGCAAACCAATTGTGCCCGATAACAATAAGTAATATGAATAAAATTAAATTTAAAAGCCGTGACTCGTTAAACAAATTAATGATGTGAATCGTGCCTTCAATTAAATGGCGTCCTACTCTACTAAGTCTCGAATGACGCTAATTAGATTTGACAATATCAACAATTTTAAAAAGTAGCCACAACACTTTCTGAAGGACTACTACTGTTTCGGAACATGCGGTTAGACGCGCGGTTACGTTGGTCCTTGCCTTGTCGCTACTATGTATTTTAATATTTTAAACTTAAAGTTTTTAACAAGAAAGTATCGGCAAGTGAATACGCAGACCTGTATTTGGTACGCTATAAGCGACTGTTTTTGTTATATTAACTTTAAACATGAAACAACTATTGCTTGTTCATAATATTTGCGAGCCATATATCGCTCAATTTGAAGTAGCTCTCGCTGCAGACTGACTAGCGCGCTCTGAAACGTTTAAGTGTGTAACGTGTTTACGTTTGTGTCCCATATCACATGTAAAGTTACAAAAATCATAAGGAAAGTATCGACCGAATAGGCCAGGGTCGGCACGCGAAAATGATTACCACCTTTCACGAGAAATTTTGGCAATTCAGTCGGTATTTGTAAAGAAATTCCTTCGTTATTGGGCAAGGCCGCGCCGGTCGGTTAGGTAACGTTAGGCGAGGAGTGTCAATGTCAGGCGCGCGCCCTTTGCGCTCGAAATGAAGTAACGTCGTTAAGTTCCAAGTTCACAAAGATATACCTAATCGACCGCTTAAAATACTTGAACTATAATGTATTATAATATGTTTGTTTTAATTTATCGATCTACTTCTTATCTCAACAAGAAGAACACTAATATAGATATAAAAAGGTATCGCACTGAAGTACATTAGGGTGAGCGTGAC
Organism: Passova gellias; assembly: GCA_018249975.1. NCBI lineage: Eukaryota > Metazoa > Arthropoda > Insecta > Lepidoptera > Hesperiidae > Passova > Passova gellias. The sequence goes on from DWUN01001102.1 coordinate 6,332, forward strand.
ATCAGAGAAGGGCAAACAACATAAGTCCTTCAAGCACTGGGTACAAGATACACTCAGCTCACTCGTCGGCGCCGGGAGAGCCTGCCGCCCACGAGCGGTATCTCGATGCAGCCATAGTCAAACGAGACTCGCCCATCGAACTGGCCGCAAACATCGAAGCTCGTTTATGAGTTGACTGAACGGTTCGGTCACTGTTTGTGTTGTTCCGACAACCTTGTTTGAATTCATCCTCCAAGAACGTTGTGTCGTAAAACTCTTAGCGTGTATTGTGCAAAGAAACGTACGTACCGTTTAAGTATACAAACATCTACGTGGCTTCGATGCAAATACATATGACATGCAAACAGTTTATAAATAAATAAATAAACCGCATGAAACGTCAAAAGTGAAATATGATTTGAATAATTCCAAAATTGTTTTTTGCTAATAATATCTTCATATCAGTATTTAGTACTTTTAAAATTTAGCACCTACTTGTAATAATGGGTCGCGTTTGATTTAATATTTTGAAAAAGGTAACAATACCTAAGTGCCTAGACTAGAGTACTAGTCGGTTAAAGTATTTTAGTCGGGTCAACAGAGCACTGGCTGGTTCCGTGGGTTGAGACGAAAGTTTTGGATTCGATTCCCACTCAAAGTAAACATTTATGTGATGACGGCGAACGTGTATATTATATCTCAGTGTAAAATTAATATGAATAATAATCTCATATTGTACGTTTACGAGCCGCCCTCTTGCCGCAGTGCCGGCACTACTTAGCTGTCTCATTACACTATTATTTGTTATTATCCGACGGCTGGGCTGAAAGGTATAAATCACAATTATCCAATAGCAATGATTGCGACTGCACCTACTTAGTTGAACAATAGGCAGTTAAATATGCTTAAATGGGCGAGTTAACTTCTCTATTAAGTAATAATAGGAGCAGAGAAACACACAAGATTAAAAATAAAAGAAATCAATTGTTTCAATTGTTACGCCACGAAATTCATTACGTTACCAAATTAGCAATTATCCAAATTATACGTTACATCATTAAGACCGTATAGACACGGTCGTTCCCCATAGGGATAGGCTTTTCCATCGGCTACTTCAACTTCTTTCGCCCCGTCTACTATGATCCGAGCCATTTGACACGTCTATTAGAGATTCCCTTGACCTGACCTTTTAGGGCCTCGCCGATGGTGACGACGTGGCCTAAGTACGACCTGTCTACGCCTTCATAAATCTATTTAGATATTCTGCGACAAAATGTAACGTATAAAACGATTTGAATTTAAATTCAGTAATGCTGACAGAACAGTCGATAGACGGGACAGTCAATAGCGAGGATGCAAATGAGGATACACCGTCGCCGTAAAAATACCAATAGTATCTTTATATCGAATATATTATATTGTCAGCGTCCTTCATCGAAGCCTGTTCAGCATCCGACCCAAACCTGAACGGCTGCGTGGAGAAGGCCATAGCGCTGGCGGGCCCCATGTTCGCCAAGGGCATACCGGAGCTGGGCATCGCGCCGCTCGACCCCGTGGAGCTGGGGAGGGTGGTGGTCGACAACCCCGCCTTGAAGATCACCTTCACGGATACCGTTGTCACTGGACTGGGAAACTTCAGGGTCAATTCTTACAAGTCAGTCAATATTTTTAAATATCGTTGTGAAACTTGCTTTCGTGTTAAAAGCCGAATAAATATATATAAACGAAAAAAGATACGATAACTTAATGTCGATCGATCAAATTTAAATAAATTTATGTAAAAAATAAAAATTCTAATATATTTTAGATTTACACATAAAATGAATCATTCAATAAAAGGAACAATTTTATTAAAATATGTAATATTTCACGCATTAACTTTTCCTCGTTAATGTCCTTGCAATATAATGTTACTGTTGTGACTCCAGGATCGACACAGAAAAAGGCAAAGCGGCGTTTGATTTTACCGCGAACGTGACTCTGAAAGCGAACTACAACATGGACGGCCAGGTGCTCATCCTCCCCATCAAAGGGAACGGTCAGGCTAAGATTAAAATCGGTGAGTATCATCGTTGCGTTACAATAAGGTCTTGGTCCTTGTCATTCTTAGAAGACCAGTAAGGTGCAGTATTTTATAGTGAATACCTATTTATATTGATACAAAGTACAGACACTATTGCAACATAAGATATGTCTAGCTTCTCTCGAGCGAACACATCTCTGTCGAGTCGAGATTAAAGATGAACTTGTTTAACCTCTTCAAATTTCAAACTGTACGTAACATCTATAAAAATAGACTTTCTCTTAGCCTCGACATTTTATTTTGACGCGTTGTACGTCGGTTAAAAATCAAATCGAGAAGAAGATGATCTGCTATAACCTATGTTTTCTGTATAATAATAATAATACTAATCTACCGTAACCGCTAGCCCGACCGCTACCGAGAACGGTTTGATTTTTTATTATACTTTTCATAAACAATCGACAGCATTTATTAAAAAAAATAACTATTTTTGTTTATTACCAGGATCGATATCCTTTAAAATGAACTTATCGAATCTGAAATATACAATCGTTAATTTATTTGTTTAGCCAATTTGAACATCATCATCAAATATGACTACAAAACCGTCGATGGGCACTGGCAGGTCACCGACCATAAAGATAGCTACAAGATGGATCGAGCTCAGTTTAAATTCAACAACCTCTTTGGAGGAAACAAGCAATTAGGTAAGAATAGCATGTACAGCGGGCTATAACGTGTAACATACCTACTCTAGTGTATACGCGTAGCCACCTACACGTTGATAAATAAAACATCGTTCAACCGCAACATCCAGCTGCAAAACAATATAAACCCACTGTAGGTAGGTACGTAAACCCACTATACGTGGGTGCCTAAAAGAACGTCCAAATTTAATGAAACTCGTAGTTGCTGTTACTTTTCAAATCCGTCGTAATTTTTGCCAATATCTTATTTATGGTCAATTACTACCATTTCTCGCTCATTCTTTCTCCATGATTGAGCCAGCGAATGGTATCGGAGGCCAAGACTCACCTTTGGGTCGCTGCGCCAGAACAATAATAATAATAATACTATTATTTCTATTGACTTTTTAAGTAGGTATCTATGTTTTCAAGTTGTCCTAATTTGTATTACGACATGTTTCTTAACTTGATCTGAATTCTAGTATTTTGGCACTACTCACTAAGATGACCATACAAACTTCAATATTTATTAAATATGTTTCGTATCGTAAATCATTCATTTTATTAGCTTACACGAATAAAGGGCAATGTAGGTACAGACCGCACGTTATACAACGACGCCACCATAACACGAACATACTGCTCTATTTCAGCCGAGACTACAGGTAAATTTCTGAACGAGAACTGGAATATAATCATGCAAGAGATCGCTCCGCCGGCTATCGATCAGATTATCCACAAATGTGTGGAAGAAGTCCAAAAGTTTTTCGGCGCCGTCCCCGCCGCTGAACTCTTGAGTGCCTGATGGCGATTAGGTACTGGATCTACTTTGTGTGGGCTACATCGGAAACAATAATCTTAAAAATTCTTACTAACGTTTTAATTTACATTTAAGCGCTATTTCAACACTTTGTTCTTGTGCGAAAAACTCTGCTTCATTGTTCATAACGTTTTAACAAAAATGTCCTAACATTAAACCCTCTAACCTTTGCCTATTTTCAGTACAATTAACTTACGCATGTTTTACAATCTTACTAACATTTCACTAGTGTGTAACAGTTTTCGGTTCTTAGACTACCTAGGCAGGCACTTTCATTGCTTTCGAATTACAAAGCTACTCCATTTGTTTGATCCGAATATCGTAACTATATTGTAAGGCAACAAACGTTGCATCTGCTACTAGCAGTGCATGTGCATTAATATCGATGAGGTTGCAATAACTAAGTAAAAACGATATGTTGATGAAATGGACAGGAAGCTGGTTTAAATTAACGCAATGATGGTTAATGAACGGACGATGTCGGTAGTGTTATAGACGAATGAGTGCTAAATACTTTGTTTCACGTCGTCGCCAATCAATGGAAACTATCATATTTTTAATAATCTTGGGACGATTCTCTCGCCGTCATCTAATACCAAACACGGTAGACCCTGTGATATACTAACCAGATACCTGATTAAATTGCCTAAGTGTAATTTTACATTTGTAATTAAATATATGCTTAATACATTTTACCTAGTTATCGTGGATAGAAACGAAATCAATCCACAAACGTTAAGGTCCCTTTTTATCTTCACAATTGTCCTTACACGCATATAGTTTTTCAAGTTCTTTAGTCCCAAATATTATTTCGAAATAGGTCTATATTGTCGGTAAATTAAAAATAATTCCACCAATGCATGTACTTCTATAACCTTTAACTTTTTATTCGTATTCCAGTGTACCAAAACAGAATGTAACAACTAGTCAAATCAGTAAAATAAATTTAAAATTGTAAAATCTTCAGGGGACACCATTCACAGGGTGATCAACGAGAACTGGGAGCCCGTGATACGAGACATCGCGCCGACAGCCTTCGAGACCATAATCAACGCTTGCGTCAACGAAGCCAAGAAACTGTTCGCGGCCGTGCCGGCCCGCCAACTGATGACGACATAGCATTTCAAATAGTGTAAGAAACCTTGTTGCGAGTAATTATGAATTAGATGATAGTGGAACATTTTTAAAGTATAAACATATGGAGGTTTTAAATTCACTGTCAGAAAATATCACAATGGGCCCCTATAGTTACAAAGTAGTTACCAGAAATATAATTTTATGGTCACCAAATATGTAAGTTGCCTGTGTAACTTTAGTATTTATTAGTTTCAGCCACGGCCTAGCCTAACCGATTTGTAAATAAATAATTACTAGAAATCAAAAATCCTTCCTCGTCTCATTATTAATTTGATATATCTCTTTTGCACAATTACAATCTTTTCTCAGTGTTTACCAAATGAAAATGAGTACATTTGTTGATTATGTATCGTGTAAGCTACCAATATTACTGATAAACAGGTAATTGTGATAATTGTTATTAAGTTTAATATAAGTTAAAAATGTAAGTGATGGTAAAATGTTTTTTTACGACAGGGATAAATTAATTTAAAATATGGAAATGTGATTTTTATTTACGTATAACCAAATATTAATAATCATGTTAGTATTATCAATTAATCCTCAATACCGCTGTTTCAAGTGTAATGTGAAAAAGTCCATATAAAATGGAAACAAAACGTATTTCTTTTCCCGCCATTTTGTACACCTTCTATTCTCTAATAAAAATAGAGAACAAATAAAGGAAAACAGCTGAAAACCATCATCTATGTGCAGCACATGCAAGTATCGAAAACAGTTACTGGTAATTAAAGGCTAATTTATATTTTATACAATGTCATAAAGAATAAACATGAGTGATTTTTGCAGAACCACAAGTCTACCCGTGGTCATAATATGTATTTATTCTTAATAATAATTCTAATCAACCAAAAAAAATTCTATTACAAATTCATTTATAAAACAACATAATAAAATAATATATACAAAATGACAATTGTAAATGCATGATAATGTAAAGCAATCTTGAGTTTGTTATGCTTATACACTAGTTCTATAAATATTTTAGGCACTTGACTCGACAATTTTCGAAACAGTAGACATGTAAGAGCTGTTGATAAATATACAATTTTAATTACATTGCAGTGTGATTATCAGTTGTGTTAACGAGGGCACATGGCATGGCGACCACCGTCTACGGGAACACTGGCTCCTGTAATGTTACTGGCTAACTCGCTCGCTAGGAAAGCAATAGTCGCAGCCACCTCATCGGGCTTGCCGGGACGCCCCAGAGCGTGCGTCTCCTTCGTTCGCTCCAAAAATGCAGCATACTGCTCCTCATTCATGCCGCCTCGCTTCTGGAGTTCAGTTAGAATGACCCCTGGATTCACACAGTTCACTCTGACACCTTTAGGAGCTAATTCTAAGGCCACACACCTGGTAAACTGATCAACTGCCGCCTTAGATACGTTGTATGCGAGGACTCCAGGGAACGACCGGATACCGTTGACGCTCGACACGTTGACAATGTTCCCTTTAGTTTTCAGAATGTGGGGAACGGCTAGCATCGTGAGGTAATAGATGGAGCGTACGTTTGTGTTCATGAGCCGGTCATACTGAGCCAACGAAGTGTTCTCGATTGTTCCGGTCTCGATAATACCCGCGTTATTGATCAAAACGTCGATTTGTCCGTAGTGATCGACGGTGTTCTTCACTATCTTCTCGATATCGCTTTCTTTGGTCAAGTCGGCGGCCACGACGAATGTCGATGTTGACTTCTCGCAGTCCTTGTTGACTTTCTGTAGGTTATCTACATTCCTTCCGGTCAAGGACAGTTTCGCGCCCAGTTTTGATAGAAACACAGCAGTGGCAGCGCCGATTCCTGAACTCGCGCCTGTCACGATCACCACTTTCCCGGCAAAATTCATTTTTCCGCCTCCCAATGTACCGCACCAAGAAACGTCTTTAAAATATATGCCCGGTTGCCGGCGAACTGCTCCCACAATCTTATCACGAATATTAATAGATAACGTCCAAAAATAATACAACAAACAATGTCACTGCACACGGTCTAGATAATGTATTCTCGCTTACGGTTTTCACACAGCAACGTCATACAGTCATGTTTACAAAAGTACACAAAATGAATATTATACAATAATTCATAGTTCTTTTCAGTTCACCTGATTGAAATAATAATATTTGTTGAAAAACTAGAACAATCTCGAGGACAAACCTTTACATGATATAAATAATCAAAAACTACAGTTCTATACAATTTGTAAAGGAAAACAATCAATACATTAGTTGTCATTGCCATTGGTTACAATTTTTAGCATTATGTCTAAACTGACATAATCAATTTGATCCTGAAAACGAAACATCCGATTATAAAATTCGTTCAAAACTGAATTGAGCACAGGTACAAGTTCCAAAGTGTATATAAATAAAATAACTTAAGTGAAATTTTTGTTTTTCTGTATGTATGTAATCTTATCACGCATAGACTAATTGACCGATATAAATGTTTATAACAAATTAATCTACACCCTGAATAAAGTCAAGCCAAAATTTGTGCGCCGCTAGTTTAGACCTGCTTTGTTCCGAATGGTCCGAACCTCAGAGCCTCAGGACCGCGGGCACAAGTTGTGCAACAACCTTATCATACTTCAAAAGCCACATAGATTTAATCAACTAGACAACCTAATTTAAATAGATAAGTTTAATGACAACTGTCAACGTAAGATGATGGAGTAAGTATAAATTTGACCTTAAATTTTGAGTATGAACTAATAGTATAAGATATTACAAAAACATATTAAAAAACCGATAAATAACTTATTTATTAAATTAATAAATGGCTATAGTTAGTTACGAATTATAATTATATAACATAATGGAATTTAGTTGATAGTTTCATTAAAGGATTTTCCTCGTTTTAGAAAGAAGTCATCCACATTCACATCGGCCAAGCGGGCGTGCAGGTTGGGAATGCTTGCTGGGAATTGTACTGTATCGAGCATGGCGTTAGGCATGACGGTATTCTGCAGTATTACGATGACGAGAGAAGTTGTGGGACCTTTTTTAGTCATACAGGAGCTGGAAAACTCGTTCCGAGATTGGTAATGATTGACTTAGAGCCCACCCCTATTGGTTAGTACCTTGCATAAGTTTCCTGTCACCTACTTACTAAGGCAGAATAAAGAAATTAACACTCCATATAAAAAAAACCTACAAATTAAAAAGGATATAATTAATACTATTTCGCCTTTGTCAGTTGCCTATGGCCCTTTTACTACGATCCCTGAGTATCAGTGGCACTCGGACAAAAAGAAGCATTATAAAAGTCATCTTATTGGAGACTTTTCATAAGAGCCATTTTGATGTCGCCAATAAACAATAACAACAGTATGAAACAATGTTTGCGAAAAAACATTAAATAAAAGGATTCCATGAACATTTTCAGGAACCCATGTACTATGTATCCGATTACTTTCTGTATGTGTATACATAGCAGCAGTCTTTTAGGCATCATAATATCATAACATAAAAGATAATTAGCATTATTTGAACTTTTAAAAACGGTGGGCTGGGGTTATTACCTGTCGCAAGTTGCGTACTCGCTACTCGTGAACATTTCGGAGAGACTTGGCCGTCGCATGACTGGCAATAGAAAATGTTGTATAAGATATTTTTAAATTCAGATGAAATAAGAACAGGCGCGTATCGACAACTATTCCACCCGACTTCTTTGATCACTGGAAAGGAAGACGCGGCCAGTAACTTCGCTCGAGGATACTTCGGTGTGGGCAGAGAGATGATAGACGTGGCCTTAAACCGCATCAGAGTCGTCGCCGAAGACTGCAGCCATCTGCAAGGTTTCGTTATCGTTCGATCGTTCGGTGGAGGCACCGGTTCCGGCTTTACTGCACTTTTACTCGAAGGCTTATCCAAGGATTATGGGAAGCTTTCAAAGATTGAATTCGCAATATACCCGGCGCCCAAAATATCGCCCGTGATCGTCGAGCCGTATAACGCGTTGTTGACATCGCACGCCTGCATGGATACCGAAGATGTGTGTTTCATTTTCGACAATGAGGCTCTTTATGACATTTTAGCCAGGCATCTCGATGTTCCGAGGCCTTCCTATACGAATTTGAATAGACTTATCGCTCAGGTATCGTTCTAATACTTTTGAATCCACTATCCAGCACCGAAGCATGTCGATTATTACAAAACCCGTCCTAAACATGGATTAACTTTAAATAATACCTTTTCTTTCAGGTTATTTCTTGTATGACAGCATCTTTGCGTTTTCAAGGATCATTAAACGTTGAACTCGTAGAATTCAGGACTAACTTAATCCCGTATCCACGTATTCATTTTCCTTTAGTAACATTTGCGCCATTTGTGCCCGTCTCGAGAGCTGCGCACGAGACAATGACCACGCAGCAATTAATGATGTCCTGTTTTGAACCATCAAATCAAATGGTTAAATGCGACCCTCGTCGCGGCAACTACATGTCTTGCTGCTTATTGTTCAGAGGAGATGTAAATCCAAATGACATTAACTTGGCCATAAACCAGATTAAAAGCATGAGGTCTATTAAATTTGTTCCCTGGTCGCCGACTGGATTTAAGGTATACATTTGTGGTATAAAACATTACGATTTGAATGACAGTTATTATTCTTAGCAAGAATATTATTACATTTCAACAGATAGGAGTTAACTACCAGCCGCCGGCGACGGTTCCAGGTGGAGATTTAGCAGCGTTGCAGAGGGCAGTCGTAATGGTCTCCAATTCTTCAGCTGTTCGAGGGGCATGGGAACGACTATGTAAAAAATTCTCTTTAATGTATTCCAAGCGCGCATTTCTACATCATTTTGTGGGAGCAGGATTAGAAGAAGCTGAATTTAAAAATGCGTTCGAAAATGTAAAGGCACTATCAAATGATTACAGAGAATTAGAAACATAGAGATTGGTCTGTTTCGGAATGTGAATGGAATTTATTGTAATTAAAAAAAAATCATTGGTTCAATAGAAAGTGTTCTTAATAAGAAAAAAATTAAACTGATCTTTTCACTTATTTATTATTATCACAATTGTCTTTTAGAAAAGAAACATATTATATATGTTTCTGATTTTTTTATGTAAGGAGAGCAGCGAACGACCTGGCAGCAGTCACGAGTGGCCGCTCCCGCCAATGGACATCTGCAACCGACCTTTAATAGGGCTGTAGGGATGGGACTGTTAGTGTGAATTCAATTAATAGGTGTTAACAAAAATTTGTTGGCCAGTATTCGTTTGTAATAGGACTGCAAGAATGGGACTGTTAGTAATATTAGTCTAGTTAGTATTTGTCAGTATTCGCCCTATCAGAGGTCTGTCACAGATGCGTCACTACTCTTGAAGGCTGATATAGTTGCCTCTGGTATACGTGTGGACCGATAATCACACCCTTCAAACCGAAACACAAATTGTATAAACAATTCCTTCACGGCAGAAATAAATGTGGCGGTGGTACTTCCCCGGACGAACCGTATACAGGTTCTACCACCTCGCGAATGATGAATGAAAACAAAAAGTTCCAAGATACAGACTTCTCACAAAACTCCAAGCATGAGATTTCCTTTCATTGGATATCAGAAGAATCCGTTTTAGTTCGTTAATCTGTAATACGTTAGAATAGTGCAGTGTTGGTCCCGTTTCAATTTCGTAAAATATAAATTGGCTCCAAGTCATGTTATAGTAAGTTAACATTAAAAAGCCGATTGACATATTGTATATAACTGTCGATTTGACAGGCAAGTCAAAGTGGGGAATTGAAATCGGTGTAAGAGCAAGTGCGGTGTGTATTTTTTATTTTATTGCAAATTAGAATTTCAGTTTGCAGGTTTCTAAATTTCAAAAAAGTTTCATGCCTGTTACGAATTAAAACTGTGTATAATCCAAAGGTAGGTTTTGTAATAGAAAAATTGCCGGTCTGCTGTGTTGACCCATGTTGAAAAAACTCGATTAGAATTATCGTATTTACCTACTTAATATCGTCGATACTTCAGATAATAATCAGTAGCTATAAATGCAAACATCACCTTTAATTCAATAATGTCATTACACAAATATTTTAAAGTGAGATAGTGATATTCTAGAATAATTATAATAATGCCATTTAAATCGTCTGAAAATATTATGTATACAATTTTAATATTTAAACTTTCTGATATCACTACCTATTTCAAACTTTTATAAATTATGTATATTTTTTTACTTTTATAACATATTTCAAGTACTTAGTCGAAAATAGAATTCCTGTTTTTATTATAAAAGAATTTATGTTCAGGTTAATTATTACGAACTGACCAGTGATTAATTTTTTTTCCAGTAATCATGCTGAGTGTTGGTCTCCTAGGCCGCTGCTCTCGACCACTATGGGTTGCGCCTAGCAAGCTGCTACTCAACGGAGCCCAGACCCGAGTCATAGCCAGGCACTCGATCACTCCTGCTAAATACAGCAAGAATGGATTTGGACTGAGCGCTAATGGATTAAGGGTATATATGCATATTATTGACTCCATACATTTAGACTACTTTTTTGTTCCTTAAATCCAGAAAAGTGTCTATAACTAATTGGTATTGTAACCAGGTATAATGTAGTTGCACTATTAGGGACAGGAATATGAATTGTTTATTTTAATTGCAATGTCAAAAATTGTTTCACCATTTTTTTTCATTTGCCATTAAAACTGTATTGACTGATAATAAAAATAAGGATGTTTTCCACAAACCTGCTTAAAATTCTTTAGAATCATTTATTTTAAATCATACATTCCAGATAACTTCTTTGATCAAATCGAATGGCATAATTGCAAGATTCTGCAGCAGTGCACCAAAATCTAAACCATCGAAGGCAGTCGGCTACTGGTTGCTGGGATGCAGCGGCATGGTGTTCGCGGCCGTGGTGTTAGGTATGGCGGGGGGCTATATTGTCCTGTTGTACAGCATCTACTATGTGGTTAATGTGGTACTGAACAGTACTAATGGGAGCAAGTAAATGTTGAACCATCCTTCATATCATTACATAGTATAAAACAAAGTCGTTTTCTCTGTCTCTGTCTGTCTGTTATGTCCCCTTATTCCCTTAAATCTTTAAAACTACGCAACGGATTTTGATGCGTTTTTTTTTAACAGATAGAGTGATTGAAGAGGAAGGTTTATATGTATAATATATAGTAGAGAAATACTGTTATAATTT
>DWUN01001103.1:0-18147 GCA_018249975.1 Passova gellias
TAATTTAGAATTTCTAGTAGTGACTCAGAGTCTGGATGTGTGCCCGGTGCATGGCAATAGGCTCACCATCTATTCCACCGTGGGACTTAAAAAAACGTAACTGATGAAATGTGGGGGTGTACTACACTCCTCTGACTACCCCTTCGGGGATCACAGGCGTGATGTTACGTTTTCATTACGTCACGTTCTATATTTGTACGACTTTCAATTAATTTAAAACAATCGCAATATTGAATAAACACTAACAGTGGATCTGTGAACACATTGAAACAGTAAGAACCGCAAGGTTAACAGGGCGGGTAACGAATGTGCCGCCCTGGAAGCTCGTGGTTACAGATCTTGGCACGAACTATCGTGTAATATGTTCTCAGAGATTTCCGAATATTGAAAATAAAAATCAAACTTTCGAAAGCTCAGCCTCGTAAATTTATTTATTTGAGAACGTACGGTGTACGTTTTGTGAATTATTGCTCGAGATGGCTAATTTTAGAAATAAAATATTTCGAGTAAATTAACGATTGTGTTCCTGTAATAAAAGAAAAAAATTAAATATATACAATAACTAAAACAACATCATATAACATAAAAAAAATAACTTCATAAAATGTACTTTGCTATAATTATAACTGGTAATAATAATTGCGACAATTCCACCCACGACTATCTGATTGCAAATTAAGTAATTCAATGAGTGTATTAAGGTAACGGAACATACACAGAATAAAGAAATGCGCTCAAACAGAAATGTTTGTTCTGTGTATGAAGTGATGTTAGAACCGCCTGCTTAGCACTCGGTATTTCTAAACTAGACTATGAGGCTGGGTGAAAATTAACAGAAAACAGTTGTTGATAGTGTTTTTTTTTATTTGTTTCAGGCCCAAAAGCGGCTCAATGCTTCTGTACAGCCGCAAGAAGGTCCGCTACCGGCGCGACGGGTACTGCTGGAAAAAACGCAAGGATGGGAAGACTACACGCGAAGATCATATGAAACTGAAAGTTCAGGGAACGGAGGTAAGTTACACCTGCATTCGACGAGCTGGTGTGACGGCTTTGATAAAGATAGAACATAGACAGACAATAGACAAGATAGAAAAGCCGAAACGACTTTGTGAGGACCGTAGTTGGTAGATATTCTTAGTCACTGCTTACCCTATGAAAAATAGGCCCGATTGTAAGGCTTAATGCCGAATAAACTGTTTTAAGCTTTCACGATTTGTATTCATACTTTTATACTATAAACGGGACTTAATCGCGTACCATTTTAATCGAAGTACTTACCTCGACTCTCGACGTTTCGGCCGCAATGCATCGGCCGTGGTCATGAGTAGACTGATGCTCCATGGTGTCACCGTCTCGTAGCCGCGCGAGGTAAATACTTCGATTAAAATAGTACGCGATTAAGTCCCGTTTATAGTATAAAAATATGAATGCCAAATTACAGCAAAGTTTGTATTGACATCTGATACGAGCATATTCCATAGGGTACATCGACTTTGGCTGTTTCTGGCGTACGTTGAAAAATGAAATTCTGTTTAGAGCACGAAAAGGCAACTCCGACAAAATTTAGAGTGCACAACGCTATATAAATTTGAAGATCGTCGTTAATGCGTCTTGATGCTCGTACGTTTCCTTAGATCTCCCGGAGGTGCATAAAAAATTTCACCTGTACTCGGGAAAATCCGACTGAATCTAGCTAGTGCTGATTTATCCGGACTGCACACGGTACAAGGTGCTTACGTAATTGCAAGGTAGGCTGGCGTATCGCCAGGGCCAACAGTTATACAGCCGAAAACAAATGCTTCGCTCCACTTGACTGATCTGACAATTGTTTAGTGAGACAACGTATTCACTCCAGCAACTTTGATGTGAACGTGCCATTCGACACTGGGAGGACAATTTGTTGTTTAAAACCACCTGTGATTTTTTATTATAACCGTATTTAGTATCGCTACTACTACTAATATTTATTGTAAAATCCATACTAATATTATAATTGCGAAAGTAACTCTTTCTGTCTGTCTGTCTGTGACGTGTTCACGGGTAAGCCGCTGAACCAATTATGATGAAATTTCATATAGAGATACTTGAGAGTTTTGGAGTGAACATAGGCTACTTTCTTCCAATTTTTTTTATTTCTTCTATTAATTTCATTGTTTTACGAAAATTTCGCAATTTTGACAAAGAAAACTTTGTGACACACTGATTTCATGGCGGGCGAAGCCGTGGGCAAAGCTAGTAATCAATAAAAGCCAAAGATATCCAATTGACACCAATCATTCGTAAGGTACGATAAATATAAACAAAAAGCGTGTAATTTCGAAACAAGTAAGGGGAGTCATTGCCTTTTTAAAACTTTAAATTTGAAAAAAAAAAACAAAAAAACAGATGAACAAGAAAGAAAGATAGAGGAAGAATTACAAATAACACAGCTCAGTGCTCCAAGTGATTTAAAGAGCTCGGCTGATTGTCGTCGCGAACCACGCGACTGGGATTCATCTCACGAACGTCTGCCTCTATTTTAAAGGGTTTATTTTTAAATCTAAAGGCTCTATTCAATTCTTGGGGATGATAAAAACGTTCCACTTCGCAATGTTCGAAGTATCACGAGATTATAATGAAAAAAGTTTGTTATTATGAATGAGTATAATACTCGTACTCATCGCTTCCTCTTTTAATTTTGCTGTCTTCGACCAGTTTAATAAAATATAACCCGTCTTCAATAGCTCTGGGTATCCTTGCTTACATTCACATAGAAATAGAACTTTGCTTCTATATTTTACCATTAATTTTTTTAGTACCTTATGGTAAGATAGCACTGACTGACTGGCCTCGTGGTCGAGTGGTTAGAGACCCTGACTGCAAAACCGGAGGTCGCGGGTTCGATTCCCACCCGGGACAAACATTTGCGCGATGAGCACATTTGTTTGTTCTGTGTCTGGTCGTAATAAAAATATCTATATAAGTAATATACGGTATGTATATATGTATGTTTATCAGCTGTCCGGTTACCATAACACAGGCATTAAATTGCCTAATTTGGAATCGGACAGCCGTGTGTGGAATTGTCCCCAGATATTTATATTTATTTAGATATTCTTTACAATAATTTAGAATCATCGTATTGAGTACTAAATGTGGTTTATTCACAGTTTCATAATTTTCATAGAATTATGAAGGCGAGTGTTTTGCAGTTAGCTGCTCTGAAGATGTAAAAGATATTCATTCGCGGTGAATAACTCCAACTGATTTTCCCGTGGCACCGCTACAGTGCTACACGCTCTAAGTAGATTTATGGTAAATTCACCTTAAGGAAATGTAGTTTCCCTTACCTGCGCTGCACTACTCTGACTGGATCTAAATCAAACAGGTTACAGCTGAATTCATCCCGATTCGAAATTCCCGACAATTTCACTACTTCAACGATTGCCGGTGGCGGGTAATGTATTTATTTAGCCTTCATGCATATAATTAACAAACGGCCAAGGTATTATGTAGTTGGACTCTCCGCTAAAGAACTCTTAATTTAGATGAAAATCATCGTATGAAAAGGGGATGTAGCGATATTTTACTATCAGATTTCAAATTAGACCATCAAATGGTTATGTTACGGTAATCGCACAGATAATAAACGTAACATATAGACCATCAATATACAGAATTAACAGAATGCTTTTTCAGATTTTCCCAGTCGGAAATCAAATCTACGACCTCCGTTTTAGAAATCATTCACTAACATAAAATAGCAACATACTTGATTAATTGACTAAAGGTGATAAAATTAGCCAAGCAGATCCAATCACGGGTCTGAGTTGCTTACAAATCGATTCGCATCAACTGAAAATGCCTGCTAATTCTGCTTACCGCTTCAACCGCCGTAAATAGGCGTAATATTGTCATTTTACACTTGAACAAACTCTCTTGGAGGAGCGCAGTAAATAGAGCGAGACATATCTCTTACGCATAATGTCTAGTACTATTACGATTATTTCCTTCGCATAGTCCAAGCGTATTTATTAAGATTTTATAGTAAGAATAACAAAATCTTGGATCTCTAGTTATTCTGCTCACCTATATGTTTAGGAGATGATGCTTTAGTGTTTGCGCCTATTTTATATCGTGAGAGGCAATTCAAGTCGACTATAAAAAATATAATATTACGTTCGCAATAGCTTTGAAACAGCAATATTAAAATTCGTAAAACATACGTATGTTACGTATCGTACAGCAAAATGCCATCAAGGCAATCCAAATAACGATGACGGTGGCTACTCGCAAGCCGCGGGATTAACTTTACGAGCGGTCAATAGCCCTCCGTGTGGACGGCGCAGGCCGGTGGCGCTGCAGGCTTTAGAGTTCTGATTTCGACTGTAACCTATTAATTGTATCATGTAACAGGTAGTTTATTAACGTAGTGTTTAGTAACGCATACGCTATAACGAATGGACAATATTAAAGTATAACTCTCATTAAATGTATGGACTTGTTTTATAATTAAAATCAATATGAATATTTTGCAACAGAATCAGCTTTAAAAAAATGGTATAATGTATTTACATTTGTCTTTTTAACTTTGACCTTTGCTCGGTTTCGATGACGATGTTAAACGAAGCGAAATGAAACATAAGAAGAATAAAGTGTATTCGAGTGTTCTCTTTACGCCGAAGAGATGCACATTTACGCATATTGGTACAGCAATGGAATTTGTCAATGTAAAGAAAAACAGATTTACATAATACGTAGCACTGCATAGTAATTAAATGGTGATCAACTGAAATTTATTCACTATTGAAACGACATAGAAATACAACTGAATAAAACAGAAAAATTATATTAGCGTTTTATCACATTGTTCTTCCTCCCGATTGTTCCAAATTAGTTGACGTTAGCCGATACCGACAGAAAGTAGCGATATAACTTGTATCATAATATCACCCCAGTCATGTGAATTGAAAAAAATCATCTCAATAGACGTGCATCAGTACACGTACTCGTACAGATGTGAACTGCAAGGTTTATCTTGTACAGATAAAAACGGAAATGCGATAACATATTCGAGATCGGATCGCGAAACTCATAGAACCGAAGTTTTTACGTCGGAGCTTCTCAAATATTCACAAGTAGCCCGAGCAGATGGCGGCGCAGATTTATGGTAATCTGTTTCATGCGGCCTCGGAGTTCTCGACCGCAAAACAATACAAGATTGTTGTGATCCTTTCGAAAGGCTTCGCAGCAACATTTAAAGCTCAAAGTATGGTATTTATATAACGTTACAGATGTTTTCAGTTATTTTTTCATGCTTTATCAATTTAATCCGCAATGGATTGAAGTACCTTTCTGAATGTTTATAAAACATTGAATTACTCATTCAATGGTTAATGTTTTTCATTAATTTACAGTAATTCTCAATGCCTAAACAGCCTTCGGTAAAGATAACTAACTATTCTTAATGTTTCAGACATAATATGGGCTTCTTGATTTAGTGCTTAGAGACCATACTGCTGAAGATCGTGGGTTCGAATACAACCCAGGGCCATTAGTTGTGCGATGAGCACATTTCTCTGTGGTGTGTCTAAGTGTGCTTATCGGCTATCTATGCCTTATTTGTAATTAGATAGTTCTGTATGGAATTGTCACAATATTATAATTAAGTTTTGTTTTATCCATAGCGTATTGTTTATCTTTATCTTAAAACCTTTACCGTGACTTTCTATATTCTGCTGTTCAGCTTCTTGCAGTAACAATACGGCACAATTTAATCGTTTCCTGTGAAAAGCCCGCAGAGAGCAGTCCATTAGTTGAGAAAACTGCTGCGTCAACACCGCGTTGAAGGCTTTCACAGTAAGAGTTAAGGTTCTATTACGATCAGTTGTTATCAATGTTCTTGCGATAAAATAATAAGAGCGTGACAAAATAAGCTCCGGCAATAATTATTGAAAAATATTATTAAAACGCAATATTGATAGGCGGAAGGAAATGACGTCTATGGATGTAAGTCAAAATTTTAGATGCTCTTCACGAGTATTCTCCTCATAGGAACCTAAGCCAGCTCATCAAAACGAGTTAATTTTCTAATAGTACATATTAAAACATTTAGTCTTATGGTAATTCACACAAATATTATTTAAATTACTACTGACTGGTTTTTGTTCAGTTAAAAAAAAATAAACCACAGTGAACATTCAAAATTCCTTTGTAATACTAATAAGCCTATTTAATTGTAGCTGGCATTAAACCAAATATTGAATCGCAAGTGCAATCAACCGGCGCCGGCGTGCCAGGCGAGTTGTGAAATTAAAATAATTCATTACCCCGCAATGGTCAGATGCAGCATAGTTGACAGGCGGACAGAGGTCGCTACTGTGTCCGCGGACGAAGCAACTACGTAACGACTACGAGACGATAACCCGTTCGAAGAATAGGATGGGTGGTAAAACCCATGATGAAGGCGAATTGATATGCAAATATTCTTTAGTTTACATAAGAGCTAAGATAATTTACAAATTAGTATGATCTTTAGCAATACAAAATGAAATTCCGGATACAATGAAGTATTAGATGACAAATTTGTAAAATTAAAAAAATATTTTTTAGTTACGTCTGTAAAGATCAGAAAAAATGAACATTAAGGATTATGTTTCAGTTTATTTGATTTATTAAAACTGGATTGCAAATTACATTTTAGTCAAGTTTGGGGATTTAAATAAATATTTTTCTCACTATAGACAACAGTACAAATAGTTGTTGAGATCGCAGAGGTTCCTACTACAGGAGACAGTTCTTACTTAACGTTAACTGCAAAGATAAATGTTACTGGAAGCACACAAAATATGTCTTTTAATTAAAGCAATACTTACTCGTATTTCATATCATATGCGTATTATAGAACTGCCACACAGACGGAATTCAATAAGCAACTGTTTGTGAGGGCGTCAAACAATATTTTATCTCTGCCGGAAATCGAACCTCGAACTTCGAGCACTACGCATTTGCATTGTCGTGTCAAAATACATTGAATGTATCGAGAAGATGGATGGAACTAGGTTCGTAGCGCCATCTCTCTAGTTCCCCCCAAAGACCGCGCGGCGGCGCTGCGTATGACGACGTCGTGTCGTCATCATTGTGATGTAAATGAGCGTTAAAAGTTTCATGCGCGTTTGAAAATGGAAATTTTGTTTGATAGCGTACCTTTTGCACAATAGACGTGGACGCTATTGTACGACTTTCTGGGATTCTCAATGCAAATGCTCCACTTGTTATGTTTACATCGGTTCCTTCTAATGTTGCGAAGCAAATGTTAGTTCCTGGTTTTAGGAAAATATGCTACACATGATAAATTATTAACAACTGTTAAATGCCTACGTCTCCACAGCCGCCTGCAAACCGGCATACGTCATCCTTGGTTCGTGCCTCTTTCGCAATCGCTTAACGCAATACAGAAATAAGAAACGCGAATGCAAGTACTCATAAGTTAATAAAAATCGTAGCAGATATATGTATATGTCATTGAGTTTCGAAAACTATAACGCTTAATTCAACATTAAACATAGATAAACAGCAATAAAGGGTATAAAAATCAATGAATACAAGCATCACTACTTAGTGACACAAATAGGGGTAAAAGATTTTTAAATCGTGACTTTCTCACAGACTATAATTAACTGTTTTAAAGGCATCTGCGAGTGTATCATTAAAATAAGGGGTTATAAATATATCAGAAGAAGCCATCATAACAACACGCTGGCGGCGCGAGAGAGGCCCGCGCCCCCATACCAGCGCGAAGCCACACTGGATAAAGGCATTATAAATAGCAGCAGTCAGCCGGAAACAACCGCTTCGCTGATGCCAAAGCCAACTCACGGTCCCGGTGGGTCAATTGTGTACTATCCGCAACTCTGCCTACATTAGTGTGATAATAATCATACAGTTACAGTGCGAATTGATGAAAAGGTAAACATCCTAAAGGAAATGAGACAGTTTTGACTGAGCGAAGGTAAATTTGACGCTGTGAAAACGTTTCAGACTCATAATAATTCTAAAAACATCATACAATCACTCGAAGCTAAATTCAAAAGTTAAAAGCGTAAAGTAGATATCAATCCAGCCAGAAATAGATCTATGAATCGTCTGGGAGCAGAATTGGTGCTGACCAATGTAACAATAAAATCAATATTCACAAAATCTTCATAAATCATGATCTTCATCATCAATTTTATTAGCATCTTTATCATCATTATGAACTCTTTTATTATCCTAATATGTAACAAGTTTACTCTTATAATCAAAAGTCTTATGTCATGTAACTCTACTATTGAATCCCTTATCTATTCTATAACGCAGTTTACCTGAGCATCTATGTTGAACAGCTATGTACATATATGCATAAATTATGCCCAGGTACTACAGACCTGCTCGCTGGCTCTTGACTTTCATAAATGCAAAATTATAAATACGTGAAACATTAATCTGTGCAATAACTATTCTGGAGTAACCTCGTATTGTATAATATATAGCCTTAGAAATGTTTACAGCGGTTAGGCTTCTACAGATGAACCTGCAGAACAGGTTCTACCACTCTCAAAACATTTAAACAGCTTTACTGGCATCACTGGAAAGCAAGTTACTTATTTAGTTTTTTTTATTATTACACCATCACGCGAGGTGCCTAACGGAGTAGGCAGCAACCATCGAGTGCTAAACATCTCTGTCGTTGTAAACCTGACCTGCTTCGTCTACATTCGTCACTCTCTTCATGCATACACACCGCTTTCGGAGACTCTCGACTCCTCCGTCGGCCAGTGTCTGACCTATTCGCTCGAGATAGGACAGTCTAGGTCTCCGTCGGCACCTACATCCATGAACACTTGCATTGTATCTGCTTTGTCATTCTTACTACTGCTCATTTAGTTTGCTTATTTAATTTTGGAACAGCATTTAAGAACAATTCAACTGCTGCATCCACAGCGTCATTCATTTTCCTCACATGGCAGCGTGCGCCGCTGGATCCCACATTCACGTTATAATAAATTCGGAGTACGCCAAGGGAGCGCATTGTCCTCGGACAGAGGGCCGACAAGTGAAATGTTTCGAAAAAGGGACTTCCGAATGGAAACCCGCGAACGGACGGACGAATGACCCCGTCATAAATCACTTAAACCGTTATTGTTATAAACACAACAGTCGGGATATAAATGTGTTAATGTCGGTCACACGGTTAATATTATATTTGGGGGACGCTAAGAATGCTTAATGGTGCCGCGTGGCCTTATGCGCACAGATAATAGAATTAGCGGCGAGATAACTTAGCAGGATGGGAATTGGAAATATACATTGATAACTTAATTCCCTATAACTGACATAGAGATACCGGTACCGAGTGGAGGGAAGATATAGGTATCGCAAGTCAAACTTTGCAGGCTTTTATCAGTAATACACCTTCGTTTAATGATTTGAGGAATCGTAATAGCCTGAGGCGGTAAAATGGTCAAAATGGTTGCAAATGTGAAACGAGCCTCATGATTATGAGGAGCAGACTGAGAAATTCATTACCATAGACAAAAGTTAGTTACAAAGAGGTCGAATAAAATGTCCATTATAAATTCAATCAAATATTTTCGATACGCCAGCGCCACTGAACGCTCACTATAAATATAACAAAAACCAATTTAACCGTAATGAGAATCGATACATCGTAATGGAGTTAATTGTTGCAGTTAAACATGACCACAGTTCCGAGTTTTAATTGATTCATTAAATAAATAACTGCCCGTAGCTCTCCGCGCGCAGTGACGCTGTGTCATCCGCGTGTGTACTAATGAGTCATAAAGCACACATGAGTTAAATTAATGACCATTCATTCATATTAATGGAAAAATGGTAAAAGTCAGAGTTCAAAATTACAATAGCATAAACACGTCAGCTCCGTAAAACTGCCTACCTCGTTAGAGATCTCTACCATGGTATGGTAACGTATAACCATATGGTATGGTTATACGTTAATGGTATAATAATACAAATTTAATACATATAATATTTTAACATTTAATATAGTAACTAAAATAATGTTGATAAAAAGCATTATGCACGTTAAAAGAGTATTTTAACTATATATCAGAGAGAAATTTAAAATTGTATGTTGTAGCTTACTTATTGTTACAGGTATTGTGTTATAGCATAACTTATTTCAATCACATGTAATTGTATTTCTTTAGGAATTCTCTATACCGCTTATAACTAAACTGTTATATTATAATCTAGGTTGTATCTCTCTTATTAACATAAACCAGAGACACTATGCAAATACTGTGACAATATTTATCCTCTCCGAATGCGAATTGGTCAATTATGTAGATTGTCTCTGATATTTATTAGTCTGTGGTTCGAAGAAATTATCCCAGATTAAAAGGCTGTATATGCGAGGTTAAAACATAATAAATTATAAATAATGAGCTATTGGTGTTGTACATTAAATAAAAGGCAGAATATAAAATCTGGAATGGAGGATTATTACTCATAGGTAGAGGAAATTAACTTAAAGAACAAGAATATTAAGTCGTTTCATTAATTAGGAATTCGATATTTTTTTATTTACGTAATGAAATTATTTACCACAAACAGATTTTGTGCTTTCGAGTCGAATCCTGTAAAAAAGGCTTTAAAAACATCAGCATGTACAGCTTATTCCAATATGCATCCATTAATTCATAACACGCTTACTGTTAGGCCTATTTTCCATCATCTATTTGATCGAAGTATGTACCTAGGTCTGCCTCGTCAACCTCACCACGTCGACTCTCCTGAATGCATGAGTATTTAAATGAATTATTATCACATGAGCTTCTACGACATGACATTTAAATCGTTCCTATAGCTCCGGTTACTCGTTAAATATGTGACAAGTGTCCCGTGATAGCGGAGTGAGGAACACTTTTCTCTTTAATATCTCCCCAAGTTCCCCTGTTCGGAGGTTTTACGGCCATTCTAATGACCCCTTCGTCCAATTAGTCTTGCGGAGGAAATATAGCTGAGAAGTGGAAAACTTGACACCTGTTTCGCGTCGTTCCAGCTTTGTGACCGCTGGAGGGTTCGGGAAAGGACGCTGCACGGACGGAATAGCGATTTTCGTTCAGGGAAAATTGTTGAATAGCTTACGTGGCGATGGTCAATATAGCAGAAGTTGAAAGTGCATATTGATGCAGAAACCTGCAATTTCTCGAACTTTGACTGTCATGTAAATAATGACAATTTCATTCAATATATGGATAGTCAAATGTGAAAAAAATTACAATTGTATTATTTGGGACATAGACGTAACTGGTGAAATGTGGGGCTGTACTACACTCCTCTGCCTACCCCTTCGGGAT
The DNA here is from genome assembly GCA_018249975.1 of Passova gellias. NCBI lineage: Eukaryota > Metazoa > Arthropoda > Insecta > Lepidoptera > Hesperiidae > Passova > Passova gellias. Next base: position 11,361 of record DWUN01001103.1, read on the forward strand.
TACAGGCGTGATGTTACGTATTATCATCATAGAACTTTAATTGGAGATGAGATACTGGCAATGCCATAGCGTTAATTATCATGAAACATGTGAAAATTACTTAATCGATAAAGATAGATATTGTGAGTTATCCTCATTCTGTTGGAATCGCATAAAAAGGCTCTAGGCTTATGAGGTACTGTCATTCGAAACAAATTACTATGAGCTTTACGTTTGTGAATCAATGTTTTTTTTTGCGCCTTTTTTCGCGCGAATCGCGATTGTCAGCAACATGCTCCCACCCTTATGTTAAACAAGAGGATTACTTTGGAATATTACCTCCACTTCCAAACTGTAACGCCTCAAATTTAAAATGTCAATATATTAGAAACGCCGTTCGTAATTTTCGTTTTTATCAGCCTCTCGTGTATCGATAGCATCGTTCGGCGGAATAACAGTTACTTGATACCGTAATGGTAATGTTATCGTTGTAACAGTTACGAGTACTAGCAGATTACATTTTTATGTTATTTGTTAATGTTATTGTTATGTTTTGAAACAGTGCCGTGTCGGTCGTTGTTCTACTTGAACTGTAATGAATATTTTTATCCTTCTACTTAACTGAAATAGTACGTTTATATTAATAATGTATTTATTATTTATATACTAATATTAGGTATAGATTCTAAAGTGACTCTACCATTTGTGTGTCCGACGGACAGGCTTTCACGTTCAACCCACTTTGTAGATTGTCAGAAAACTTAAAATTTACCAACATACAGTTATTTAATGTTGTGTTAATTTTATACCCATAAAGTATCAGATCATTGTAATATTTTTAGTGTTGGCTTTTGCTATCGATAAATACAATATGTTTTATAAAAAAAATATTATTTTAATACTCATTAAACTATCATTCTCATCAATTTCAGACGGTTTACAACATTTAAAAGTCATTGTTGACAATTTTATCTACACGTTATAATTTATTATATTATCGATGTTGTAAGAATTGCATCATTAAAAACATAGCAAAGATGTTACAATCCGGATATATCTTTCTTTCAACGCATAGCGAACGAAGCAATTTGTTCGCGCGGTCTCTTTGATACGAATAATCCATAGCCGGAAGCTATTATGTACATTACAACAAAGTGTTGCAACAAGCGTCTTTGCTCGTTGCGACAAGTGTCTTAAGAGAAAAAAGGAAACAAAATGTAAATTTGTGATGAACAGTATTTTTATACAAACATCGCAGAGCACAAAATGAGCAACCTCAGCTGCGTACACCTGTTAAAGCAGGATAGCTCATTTCCTTCTCATATACAACATCTGCGATGGAGCCAGTCAACTAAAATGTACATATCTTATTACGAAGACAACTTGTTCCTAATTCAAAATAAATTTTTTTGCGTATTTATCTCTGTGTGTTATCAAACGTGTGCTAATAAAGTATCGATAGCACATAGTTTCTGCACTCCACGGCCAGTCGCTTCGTGTGCAATAAAAAAGTCAAACTGCTTGTAAAAACGCTCCCAAATCCCGGATACGTTGACGGATCCCGAAAAGTTCGCTGGAAGCTCTTATCGCGAGGCCGCTTGAGCTTAAATCTGAACACGATAAAAAAGCTTGTTGAGAGATGGCCCTGAGGGACAAAAAATTACATTTTTCGACCCTTCCCAGCCTTCGCCTTCACCTGCGGCCCTTACATATATTACAATGTTACTTCGAGTTAAAAATGTTTGTGCGTGGGAAGAGTTCAGGGGAATTTATGGAAAGCATATTTTCTGAAACACGACACGTTTTTGCTGTAAGGATTAGTATCATACGCTATATTATAATAGCGCATACGCATATTATATTTGCTTTTTATAGACAACAAAGAATTAACAGTTATAGATATGTAATAATCTAAAGTTACTTGCTAGTGACATATAATTGCAATTTTAATCTTTTAAATTATATTTAATAAATGCAATTTTGTAATCATCAATTCTTCAAATATATAATGAAAATAATCAAATAGTTCTTAATAATGCTCACCAATTACCGATATTGGAAACATGACATTTTTGTAGTTAATCTTTAAAGATTATAATTATTATTTATCTGCCGATGTATTGGTGTCAACATGGTGTCACAAATACACTTGTCTAGAGTCTACTCTGCTCAAGAAGAATCCGAAAGAAAAAATATTGATGCGTATTGATAAAAGTTTATGTTTGCGGAAGCTCTGGAATGACTGTTTGGTGATAGGTTGATCTCGATAAGTTATCAGAGATAAATTAATAACAGGAACATAGTATGGCACTATCAATCTCAAAATTATACATATGTGCAGAACATGACGTACTTGTGTGATTGATATACCTTATTATGTCTACCAAAACTTAAAAGACATATATGAGCCGCATAATTTTACTGGCGACAAAATCGTAATTATTAATAAACAAGTCATTTTTTTTAAATGTTACTAGCGAGTAACAGTTTGAAGTTTCATAGACATTTTCTCGGCTGCCTGAAGCTTCGCCGCTTCGTTACACACGAAAGCTTTGTGCTTTCCCGCTCAACTCGAGCAAGTGTTGGCACAGAACAAAGTCGACGCTGATTAGGATACTTTGCGTTACTTCGCTCGCGTGTTAGACGACCAAGTGTGAAATCGTAGTTGGAGAAATAATACCAAAAACATGATGCTATATGCCCATGTACGTGTACCGTGCCTAGGTATAATATGTACGCGTCTTGCGTGGAAATCGAACCCGTGTAGCCATTACTGCTTATTAAAATTTCAGCTTTCTCTGGATCGTACCAGCGTGACGTAAGCAGTGTAATCGTGTAATGCCGACCCTCCCGGCCACGGAGAACCACTTATTGTTATTAAAAAGTAATTTGAGGCTAAATATTTTGTTACGGTTGTTATATTAAATTGGCCGTATATAATGTTGCAGAAATAAACCCTTTATGTCGGAAATACTCAGTGAAATAATACTGTTTGTTTACGTTTCTAAACATGCTCAATAACGGCACTCGCAGTGAGTGAAATCGTCTTCGTGCGGTATGTGTAAAACAAATCTTTTGATGTACACCCAAAGCGCTACAGCGCGAGTACTTCTGGCCTGCGAATGCGTTTACGGTCCCATACCGATTGGTAGTGTGATTGCAAGATGACCGATTGCTGAGAGTTACCGCGAGCGATGGCCTTTGATATTGAGTACACTTCCCCGCCGAGATTTAAGTTAAAAGCTGAAGCGTTTCTGTTTACAGCAATCTAATCACTGTAGCCATGGACGAGTGGAGCGAGCGAATAATCTATTTAATCGTTTATAATTATCTATATCATTATGATAACCTTTAAGTCCATGTCCATAGTACAAAATAAATACAACTACTAATACTAGTCCAAAAACCTAATTTCATCATTCAAATATAATCCTGGTCTCCTTTTATAGTCTTAGATAAGTTTAGGTTTTAGACTTCAGATATAACTTATTTTATAACGTATTTCTTTCAACATTATAGCGAGTAATATCTTTATGGTATACCGCACATAACTTTATAAAGTCAGAGGCCAAGCTTTAAGCGTCACTACATTGCAACAGGTTTTACCGCGATCAAAAAATTACAGTCTAGTCTATTGTATACAAAATCGGAAACTAAAACCACGTACTAGTAACCCATCTAAGCCTTACGCGTGTGTGAAGCGAGTGTAACCCTCATCGGGGCATTGTGCTCTTGTTGGCCCACTTCACTTTGTTACCGGCCGCACGCCACCTAGCGGGCTCCGTGCGAACTAAAGCGAATTTCTGACACCGAGCTAACAATATCTCGTTTAAAACTCTAAGTACCTATACATTTTGTAATATGCATGTTATTACGTCGCATTTATGTTATGTAATATTCCGGATTTTCGGACGTGGCTCGCCGACCATACTTAAAGGTTTACGACTGTACTTTAACACACTAATCAAGTGCGAATTGGCAGACTTCACGCATCCTAGAGAACATTAAATTGTGCCGATTTCATCAAGGGTTTGTTGCCGGTATAGCGAGTGATGTTTAGTTTTCACGTTCAATACTATATATACATAGACTGCGGCCCTTTTCCCTGCCACTGGCTATTGGATTGAGATTGCAACAGACTTGGCTTTACTCCAGATTCATTGCTCATCTTGTCCGAGTATAGGTTGACGGAGACATTAAAATAAATTGAATTAACTTTTAATTGTCGATAATCACACGGAGCCCACTTCGGTTTGGACGTAGCGTTATCCCTGTTTGTGCTGTATCAACTGACACCTAATTGGATTGGCCCGCCGCCGCCCGCCCTACCCCGCGCCGCTCTGGTAGCTCTATTGAACAATTGCCACTGAGACATGTAACTGCTGAGAAACGCTATCACTTACACTGTTACTTGTCACTAAATCACTAATTTTGTAGCACTTAGTACCAAAACCATTTCAAGGAAGAGCGAAAATTATAAGTATTGTTATTTAATTTACTTGAAATTATTTGTTATCTATTATTTCCGTACGTAATGTTCCCGGTGCGACCGAGAAGTCAACTTCGGAGAGCCGCGTCGCTACGATGAATGTGTAAATAATAATAATCAAAAGCCCCTTTAATAGACGAGTCTGTAGTACGACTTTGATGAAAGTAGAAGAAGGGAAAGAAGTCTGCCAGGACCGTACCTGTTGGGTATCCTTACTCTCCGTTTATCACTATTGGAACTAGGTGTAACTGTACAAGTTATTTTGCACAATTAGCATCTGGCGATCATTGATTCAACCTGAGAGTGGACTAAGTCGTTTTTGTTTGATTCACTTCACTGCGGATCCTGCCACCGAATTTCTAAGCGCACTCAAATCTCAAACCAATTTAGCAAAGGAACCTCCCGAGTGTTTGCTTTATTCTAATTCAGACACCGCATTGCCATTAGTCTCACGCCATCGCGCTTTCTGAGCGTCGTCAAATATCAGTGGCTTCGATAGTTTAATGGTTAAGTTGTTCAGATTAGCATAGATTAGATCTATATTGTGCCTTCTAATATTACTCTGCTTCCTCCGTTAAGCGTCATTCACTTTGTAACGAGTATCCTGGAGTACCCTTTCAATATTCCTTTCAAGAATAGACTGGTAATTTTCTAAAAACATATACTGATATAGTTCTATATAAGTGTTGTTACTATTGTTCTGTGATTTTTGATTCAAATACTAGCGCCGTCACTAGACAATGTCTATAATGAAGGAATACATCATTAGAAAATGTACACAAGTTTGAGTTTCTATAATGAAATGAAATTCTTTGAATCGTGAGAACTCTGCCGAACCACACTTGACCAGTAAAATCATTAAGCAGCTCTGATATCAAAGGTAACCGGTAAACTGACTGACCCACGTCTACCTCGTACCATAGACTATTAACGTCGTAACAACAATAACAAGTGTATAATAGCACATTACATTGCTCTTGAAACGTGCCTCGCACGCGGAGATTTCACGAGGGTTCTCAATGTATGTAGAGCACTTATGAAATCTCAAAGAGATATCTTAGCTAACTTAGCGGTCTTATACATTATGATATTTACTGCAAGTACATTATTTAAAGAACTTCATACATTGTCTTGGTTATCATTTATCGACTTTGGGCGCTCTTTAGACGACGGTGGAGCAAAGTAAAAAAGCGGGAGAAATTCCTTGCAATCTTGTGAAATTTGAAAAGTAAATTTGACCATGTTGCAGCATGGATTTGGTCCGATAAAGAGTACACCTTACAGTTTATCGTATGTATCATTAATAATTATAACGATTGAGGACAATTCCACTAATTATTATCTGATTCCAGAATATACCTACAATTAAATGGCTGCGTTCTGGTAACTGGACAGCCGTTAAACATAATATACATAACAAATAATATTATAATACGCTCAAATATAGAACACACAAATGTTTATCCCGAATGAAAATTGAACAGAACTCTGGTTTAGCTCGCATAGCAGCAGTTCACTGCGCTCGATATCATCATTAAGCAGGTAAACTCTTCCACCTCCCATGAGCTGCATGTTTCCAGTCGCTACTCCAAATTCTCTGGCAGTCCAAGTATTCTCCATTACACACGGAGTGCAGTATGAAGCACCCCGCACGTGCCGGCCGCGGCCGCTCCGATGTAATGTGCGATAATGCACTTCGTAACTGCAGCGCCGTATGTAAATGTTCCCCGTTATTCTATAACGTTGTATACTTGGTATCGCTAGAGAGGGATAACATTCGACATTGTTATGTGAAACGAATCGTTGACTTCGGTCGTATGGATTCCTAGACATGCTTAAATTGAATTGATGACTTCGATGAAAGTAGAAGAACCGTAGGAGGTGGAAATCCTTGGGCTCTGTCTACCCTCATGGAAAATAGGCGTCACTGTTTGTATGTAAACACAAAATGTAAGTATTGTAGATTATAATAAAACTTTGTAAAGTTACAATTTTAATAAGGTAAGTAATTATATTAAATTGTACTACTTTGGTTTTATTACTGTCGTCACTTGTCATTGCATCATGAAGTTAACCAAAATAACAATGCATTAAAATTCCATACAGATCCATTACAAAAAACATTTTTTATATGCTAACAGCAACTTAGTATTCAACTCCCAAACTATGTCGTTTCTAGTAAAATTGGGATGCAGTTTGCCTGCACCGCCCTCGTCCGCACTCTTTGCAGATCGACAGACAGATATAAGAATGTATTAGACGTGACGGCGGTATTTCGACAGTCGGACCGTGAACAGGGAGATATTGATAGGAGAATTA
>DWUN01001104.1:0-18146 GCA_018249975.1 Passova gellias
GATTGATTGGAAAATTACCGGTCTATATCACACCACTGAATATTGATTGTGATTGGTTTCCGGAGTATAAATATTGCTTCGTACCTCACCGGTCGTAAATCTGCGCCATATAGGGACCTCTTTTGTTTACTGCCATCACAACTTCAATGTTTTCAAATGAAAAATAAGAAGAAATGAAATTAATCCATTAATAAGCATACTCATAAGCGAAAAATATTATTGCTTTATAACTTCGTACTATGCTTGCCGGTGATTTCCATTTTCTAATATTCGGGCATCGTAAATCTCTTTTTTCCTTTTACGTATTCAATATTTTAAATCAATCTAAAGTTACAGTAGTACATCATCCCCACTAGATATTGATTGTGATTGGTTTCCGCACTATAAATATTGGCTAGAAACTCGCGGACGCATAGAAATTGCAAGCCCGCATGTCGAGGATGCTTTATTCACCACATGGCCCTGATGGCTGTTTGCTGAAAGTTTCGATCCAAGTATCGTAAAATAGCAATATATCATTTGGGTATTAATAGTGGATGTTTATGCATGAACGTCAGAAACGGTCGAGTAAATATCGCTCCACTATTATGTCTCTACCAAATGCATTTTGTTATCAATGTTTATCGGACTTGGTTTAATTAATTCAAGATGCACTGTTCACTATATAGATTCATGTGTAACCAATTACTCAAATGCTGTTTATTGTAATTTATTACTTTAGTTTACAATTTGAGATATACTTTTATCTCAATTAGTCTTTGAAAATTCTGTTTACATTCATTGTACATTAGTTTTGACGTAAATTTTTAAACATCAATTCCGCCAAATATTTTAAAAAACAAAACTTTGACTACCTCCTCCTTTTTGAAGTCGGTCAAATATAAAGTAAAATTTAAAATATACATTCTACGCTATGACAATAGTTCACAGGAGATTCGCATTATCAACTATTCTAATCCTAGCAGCCACAATGATCCATTATGTGTGCGTTTTAGTCTCACCTTTTGCAAATAAATTTTGACAGCGCATACAAAGCCTGCGAGCGGCCGGAAACGAAGTTCATAACGATGAATAAAAGAGGGTAGTGAAAACGGATTGCTTTACCGCTGAGCTAGGCATCGCGTTTTGTTAGATTAAAAAAAACTATTGAGACCTTTACGGCAAAATGGAGAGGCTCGATAAATGTGTACCTCACGATCGGAACGACCTCTGCGAGAGGCCTGGGTTTAAGCTGGCAAAAGATAACCGAATTGACATGTGACCGGAGAGATTTTACATAAAATTGTTTGCAAAGATAAACTGTGGCATCGATACAGTTCGTAATGTAATATAAATAGATATTAATGAATTTAATCTCTCTAATACGTAAATAGTCAAAGATTCAACGAAAATAATGAACACTACATTTATATTGCAAACTTCACACATTGAAATCTTTTTCCTGAAAAATTGCTGAAAAGTAATTACGTCATTGCTCCGTTGACTGAACTATATGTATGGCCGTTTTTGTTCAAAGGATCACAGTAATTCGTGTGAATTTTAATTCCTTTATAACTCGTTCCATGTACTGTCATTCATAAATAAAAAATCCCGTACAACTAGGTATAAAGAAGCAGTGAGTGAAAAGAGTAATTTTCTCCCCCATAAAAACAGTAACGCAGTTATTTATGGTGATACCGCAATCTATACAAGAGATTTCACCCGCGGCGGAACATTAACGATTACCCGGGTTTTTCTACTATAAAATATTACCTACACCGATAACTTCCTGTATGTCGAGTTTCAAAGATTACGATCATTGAGGCATCTCTTCCTTCGGTAATTGATTTTAATATATTTAATTCAACAATATCATGAACATAAAGGTTATTTGGTTTCCGTTAGCAACTTTCTTCGGAAATTATTATATTCAGAAGATAAATTATTATATTTACTATCCTCTAGTTAGCATGGAGGAGTTCGTTAAAACTCGACGTCAACACATTAATGTATACATGAGTTTGAGAATAACTGACCACATACTACTGACCTTACCATGCAAATTACCCTTTCCACGATTTATATGCAGATCTGAAACAAATAGCATATCTAATACATAAAGGACTATGCATAAATTACATTGAATAAAAGTGCAACTAAGCGAAAGGTGGCTTGATGAAAAAGTTAATAAAACACCAACAAACATAGATAGAGTTGCCAGTGGGGATAGGTCGGTTCCCCAAATATAGAGAGAGCTGAATTCTAGTACGATATCATTCTAGGATACATCACTATGTTGTTACAGTATGTAATCATTAGGATGAAATGATTAATAAGTTTCACTAAAAATCAAATAATAATTCACCAAAATACAACTTACCGGTGAATATTCAATCAATGTTTATATATACTATTAAAACAGTAATAATATTTTTGTACATACTAGTACACACGAGCATCTGATGTCAATTTAGACAGAGCCTGTATTATGGTGCCAAGAGATCTGATTCAACGCGACATAAATGTTTAAATACTTAGATAATATTGTACTATTTGTGACGAAGGAGAAATCTTCAAAAAGTACCATATACCTTGAGAGAGATACCGGGGTCTATGGGATTCTTTTTGATCTAAATCCTCTTCGATGGGCTTTGGTGCGTTGGGCTGTTAGAAGACTCCGGGATCTCTAGGTAGAATACTGGTGTCCTCCTGCACGATGCCCTCGTTTGGCTCGCTTCTGGAACTCATGACTAAATCCAGCCACACACTCTTCTTATGACTGACAAGATATAACGTAGCGGAATATGACTTAGATCGTAAACCGTTCAATCCATACGCCATTTGCTGCTGCGATCGAGCCGACAGCTCTGTAAAGACGGCACTGGGCTCGGTCAAGTTTCGTTAGTTTTTCCAACACTTTAGTAACACGACAATGAAATTGGAACTGTGCGGACACAGGTCCATTTACAAGTGTCTCCCGGGAATAATATCGTCTGTTAAGACGTATAAAAAAGACAGTTTTACGTACTCAAATTTTATGAGACTTAAGCCGTATTAACGTATGATAATATACATATCAACAGATAAAACTCATACATATCCCATGGGATGAGTACACGTTATGTTTTGTTTGAAAGCATTTCACGCTGTCACATTGAATTGCAATGAGCATGATGAATAATAAAAATTCAATGATCACCAGTAAATAACAAATAAGGTTTGAAAAAATTAATCCTCCGTGTTGACGAGAAAGTCATAAAAAATGGATATGACCTTACTGGTATATCTCCAAATCCTCATCTCCTCATTGGTTTCATAGATATATTTTAATGAAAATCTCCCGTGGGCACGTATACTACAAAATGGCGTGGGGCGGCGGGGAGTTAGGTCGCAGCGACACCCTATGTAATCTCAAGTTAGCGAGCAATTTGGTGTTTGCTTTCAGCGATGCAGCTTTGGCTATCGGATTGTCTTTACTTCGGGGAAAAACTTTTTAAAAAACGAGTTGCTCGGAATGAGTTCATAGAAGAACATAGTTCTCACTGGAGCACTAACACCGTTGCAATGTCTATAATGCAGATTGAGAAAACATTCAGAAAATATTATTTTCCTTAAATAAAATACTCTAATGCGGCGTTATACTGAAGCCAAGGACAATGTTTGAAATAAACATTAAATAAAAAAGTAAATTATCTGTATCAAAGTACGTTCGAATATTAACTCTGAATTTACTCAACTGTTCATTAGTTCTTAGTCAACATTGGCTTTAGACCACAACACGTCCGGATACCTTTAATTTCGTGCTCACGTGCGGCTGTAGTAGATTTATAAAAGCCGCATGAACAGAGTAATGGGTCTCATAAGTTATCTAAAATATTTTTGCGTTTAACAACTAAAATGTACATGATTCTGCTTGTATTAGATAAGATAATATGTTCTAATCCTTAAACCCCTACCACTAATGTCATGTATAAGATTAAATGCTTTCTAATCGTACTACGTAAATATGTATAGTATATTGTAGTAAAAAAAATCTTAGTTTTAGAAAACAGAATTACGAACATAAATTCAGGTCTTGATTTGTATGAAATAAACAATATCACTAGATATAATTGAGCTTATAACAATAAGCATTTTTAATTATATTGAGTAGGAATTTAAGCGAAGTGTTATAGCGACCAACGGAATGCATTCGTAGAATTTTTCAAGTCATTTGGATTCTATTCACGCCGGCGAACAAGCGTCGAAGGCGGGCGCGCCAAATGAACCGGACCAAGGTGCATTATGTTCCGTACAACGGAACGCTCATTGAAATATAACGCCAATCTCCTATTTCTCTATTTAGTTGTTTTTTCCATTTTTTTTCTATGTAATGCATTGAGTTAAAGCGAATTTTTTGGTACATTTAATGGGCGCGGTTCTAGTTTAATTTACTTTGGATTCGAGTCGTAGTCAAACATAATATACAGTTGACGTTTTTTCTCCCATCCTATGCTCTACATAATAATGTTTCTTCACAATAAAATATTGTACAATCGCTACAGCAGTAGCTATAGTCGTCTATATTGACCTTAGTTTGACATTTATTCGTTTATTTCGTTTCAGCCGTAATAATAAAAATGCATTTACACATGCCGCTCACACAATTTCGAATCGCATAACATCACTATACCGTTAATTGAACTTCCTGTTAGCGCAACTTTTGTTTCATCGCTATTTTTAAAATTCCATTGTTTCTATTTATGTGTCGCAGTTTGAAATATACGTTCCGGTCAGAATTATTTTGGATTAATTCAAAGTTTTTGTAGACTCTTAGCAATTTAAGCCAAGCATGGTACTCAGATTGAGTATTTTATTTAGTACAACATGTAGAAGTTTCATTGATCACTTCAGTGTTTTTGTGTGCAGATAGATAGCGTTCGAATTTCAAGTGTAGTATACTAGCAGGCAGCAAACGACAGTTTTCCTCTCCATGCACTACTGAAGATACTCAATCTTCCTCCATTCGGACGGAAGATGGATGGTATATATGGAAAGCACTACCCAAAAGCTGATCCGTTTTATAAAAAAATTAACTAGTATTAAGTTATATTTACATAAAGGTTGTTAGGCGATATTTCTTCGAAAAACAGCCAAATCGATAGATGTTTCTTAGTTGAATGCTAAAAATTAACATCAGTTTAATTCGGAATAATTGTTTTGTTATGATGTCAGTCATTCTGGACTTGTTCCAACTCACAAACTGAATTGTTTTAATATTTGAACCCATTCAGCGCTGCTATTACACGGAACGAACAAATTTCTGTACTGTCAGCTAATAAATATTATCTTAGATTACGCCATAAAGTGAAAGATATGTTACATTTTTACGTTTTGTAAAAGAAAAGTAGATCTAGCTTATGCAAATATTTCAGAACCCATTTAATAGGTGGCATAACTTTTTCAGTTCACTTCTAAGTTAACTTCTCCCTCTCTCTCTCAGTTCAGGATTCACCTGCACAAACCCCATCGCCTCCCCTACCTCTGCCGCTGTTGAGAGACGCTTTTATAGCACAATAGCTATGTATAAGGTGTACCTGTTTATCTTCCGCGCACCCTAAAATACGATATGTTCGAAATTAATTTTCACGGACATGTAGGTATGTTAATCTTATCTCAGAAACAATTTCATCGGAATTACAAAATGTTCTGCAAAGCTTAAAATTATTAATTCTTATCGTCTTTGTATTCTCTTTCTCTAAGTTTAGTCTAAGAAGTTAACTCATTTATTGTATGTATAATATTATGTTAACAGATTGTACAGATTTTTTCTTGTACAATAATTGCAATATTTTTTCTTGTTGTTGCATTATTGTTAAAATAGCATTTTGTCTATAGCAAAAATGTGTCTATTATTACTATGTAATCATTGGCATTGAGACAATCACTAAATTGTTGACAAGTTCATGATTTCGCTGTTACAAGACAGGTAAACAAGAATTTCATACTGTAATGCCAAATTTTGCAAAAGGTTCGATAAAGACTACTTACTATTCTTTACGTGTGTACCTACATATGGTAATATATACATTTCTATTTAGAAATAATATATCTATGCTGTTGAAAGAGGTGTTTAGCAAGACAATAGAGTAACATAGCCGTCAGATGTTTCACAGTTGATTATCCTCGTACAGTTCATTGCCTCGGACATAATCCGTCGAAACCAGGGCTTGCAAACATTTTATTATAAACGAGTACGAGTACGTACGTACTATTTCTTTGAGAACTACATCAGTAGATATTAAAAATAAAGTTTGGCTAGACTGCACTAAAAACTTTGCGCATTATATTATTATAATTTTTAAATAAGATCCGAAATTATAAGAACCTCTGAAAATATTTTACACCAATAAACGTTATTGTGAAAATGCCGACGTTCGTGTAATATCGTATGCTGTATTTTTTACAATAAATACACATTTTTCTATTCCATGATTAAGGAATTATTTTTCCTTGGGGTATCATAATTATCCCTGGGGTCAGACGAAGGTTATCACTATTGTTATGTAACTTAATTGGTATGGAGCTTATTTTTCGGGCCGTTATTGAATTTTTATTTATGTTTTTATTTATTATTTTTCAATTTCGGGCCGTTATTGAATTTTTATTTATTTTGACTGCCTCGTTGGTCGTGCGGTTGCTAGCGCGACTGCCCATCGGGAGGTCCTGGGTTCAAATCCCGGGTTGGGTACTGCTGGATTTTTCTAATGTAGAATTTCTAGTAGTGACTAGAGTCTGGATGTGTGCCCGGTGCATGGCAATAGGCTCACGACCTATTCCATTTGGGACTTAAGCGTACCTGGTGAAATGTGGGAGTGTACTACACACTCCTCTGCCTACCCCTTCGGGGATTACAGGCGTGATGTTACGTAATATTAAATCATTAATATCATATGTATCTATGCAGGTATTCCATAATAAATTATACGAGGCCTTAAGTATTAAACGCAGACGTAAGATATGTTACGAGTACTAGAAGTAACGACAACACCGACGCAATGCGTCAAGACAGTCTTATTAAGAACATTAGCTGTACACAGAGAAAAGTGTTTGTAATAAAACTAATATTCATGCGTGCCTAATTACTGTTTTCTTCGGAACAAACAGTAGATTTGAACTCTTTAGATTTGAACATACACCCTATGTAAATGTGTATGTGTCCAAAATTTAAATAATTAATATTATTTGCTTGAATTTGCCTAAATTTGGGACATTTATTAGCCGCACTAGCAAAATATTTTTATATTTACAAAAACTAAACTGTAAGTACCCGAATTACAAAAATGCAAGTATTGGCATATTACAGTGAGATATTATCTTGCATGTTATTAAACTCACAATGCGGTTATAATTCAAGTTGCATAATTAGGCCAGTGGCTGTGAGAAACAAATAGAGCGCACACGTGGACCTATCATTTGTCTTCATGCATGAGAGCTCGCCTCTTACCAATGGCACAGATAATGATTATTAGCGTCTATTTACATGCAATATGCAATGCAATTTTTTTGCGAAAAAAAAAAAAATACACTAGCAGCTGGCAAGCGCTGTCAAGCTATCGACGTACAATTGTGGACATCTGGTTAGCCTTTCCACTATAATGCAGGTGTTGTCCTTAAGTTAGATAAAATGCTCGTTTTACGTTCGAAGGTAATTATCGGCACTTTCCTCATTGATACCGTTAAGGAGTGTTTGATGTGGCCGCAGTGCAGTTGACGTAAATAGTCATGGAAACGTTACAGACTACAGATAGCTTTTAGAATATTCGGGTTATTAAAATTATATCTGTATTAAAAACAAATATATATACGGATATATAAATAAATATATACGGATAAAACTGTGGACAGTGAGAAAGTGGGAGGGAAATATATTTGAGTACAATTTTCGGGTACATTATAATATCATGTACTTATCTCCATTCCATGTCGCGTCTAATGGTTTTATTTTAATTAACATGCGAAAAGCGATGGATTACGTGTCATAGTGGCCACGGTAACGTTTTTGTTCTACAACGGTATTGCGGCTACATACAAACACAAGAGCCATTGGCGTAATGTATGAGGGGTCGACAAACTTCACTAGAGGAATGTCGTGGGTTTTACATTGCCATTTCATGGGAGCACGTAAAAAGTAATCGTGGCTGGCACGTAAAGGTGCCTTTGATGTCATTATCGTTACAAGTATGAAGTGTAATATACATTTCAATGATATAAATCGTAAGCTCACCTTCACTAAGACGTCAGAGTAAATTGTATCATTTCGTAACCTGCAACAATAATCACGTTATTATTGATTGCGTTGTGCAAAATGTAAATTTTACTGCAGGAATAATTAGATTGACAGTTTTATACGAAGGAGCATTATCTTATGATAGCTACTATTTCAATTTTGTAGCCAGTAGTAATTAAACCTTTTTAAAATGTCCAATAATAAAGACGCCTCTGGTAATAATTACAATATATGAGTATTTTAGCATAGAATTTAAATTGCAGCAAAGCGTCGTAAAATTGAACAATGCGGACATGAAATAAATTGAGCAAATATTATTGGCCTTAATCACATAAAGAAATAAAAAAAAACATTTATTATGGACTTTGATAGCTAGATATATTATACACAGTATGTACTTTATAATCTAAAAGAACGTCCAGTATATCTTTATGCTGGCATTAGCGTTCGCGTTTTTAATTATTGTACTCTTCGTCGTGCTGCAAGTTCGTTGACCTCATAATTCGGATATCCGTTAGAGTAGAATGATACGAAGCAAATGAACATTAATGTTACCTATTTCAAATGAAATACATAATTTGTTTCGTTGAACTCAGCCTGTAGTTCTGAATTAGATGCGTGCCAATATACGAACAGAGATTTATTAATGAGTATACAGGTACCTATTGTTAGTAAAGTTTATAGTTTCAGAGCTTCTAAGAACAATTCTAAGAAAAGAGAATCGTTTACGTTAAACGTGTCATAATTGAAAACTCTAAAAACGTTGTTTAGAAGTAGAATGAGTCATGAGCTTTAAACTTTCACATTCATAAGAAAATATTTTTGCGGATGACGTACACAGTTACAATTATAAAGTAACTGAAACTTTAAGTAGATGTCTACTCTTAATCTTTCTTCTTTTTTGTAATTCCATTTTATTACATTACAACGAAAGTCATCTAGTAAAAATCAAAAGTTATATCATCATGCATACATATTGGTACCTACTTGAGAACATTTGCTTTGAATGACATACAAAACGAACCACTTCACTCACGCATCAGTGTTTATTTGAGTTAGTGGGTCAAACTGCGAAACAAAATTCCCATAGCAAACAATAGCGTTAAAAGCTTGAAAACTCTTACGGCGTCACGGCAAATGTTTACGTCGTTTATAGTATGATGTTTGGCTACGATGATAACTGGAGGCGCCAACAGGTGAAGTGGCATAACACGTTTCTGTGTTATGTTTACTGTGAAGGTTATAATTGCTCGCTTGTGGCATGAAGAAGAGAGAGGACGATAAGATTACAGCGAATTAGAGATAGCATCGACCAACAGTGAACCTTCCGAAGCTAATAGACGGATGAATGGACAGCCATAGTTAATAACCTTGTAAAAAAATTAAACGACTTCATGCCTCTGTGTAGATAAGACTGTATATATGTAAAGTTTATTATTATTATTAGTAAAATAGATACAATTTGAGTCTTTGAAAGTAGAGTTAGTGTTTTGTACGATTTATTGTTTGACTATTGTTTATTTGTATGTCCTATTTCGATATGGTATTCTATTAATACTGCGCTACGATACATTACAATAAAATTGTGCAAGCATATGAATCATCCCTAAAAATGAGATTGATGCCGTCTTGGTGATGCGATGACGGACCTTTCTGCTACCTTTCTAAGTATTTATTCTTATTATAGATTTTAAGTGTTAATTTTCAGTTCACATGTTTAGATATTATTATTACATACCTTCGCGGTTGTGGAAGCACGAAGAACAAAAACTAGCTTTGTAACAATTAGTGATGAAGAAAATCCGAGTATACTTTACTTGACAGGTCTAGGTAGACAGTACAATGCATGCGAGTTTTCGACGAAGTTAGTAAATATCGGAGCGAAACTCAGACTTGTCGTCGCGGAGGTGAGCGACCGTCCCGTAGGTCATCACCGCTTGTACGCTCCATAACACTTATTCATCTCGTATTGCGTAATTTCATTGAGCATTCCATTTTACATCTCGAAGCAAGGTAAATTATAGACTTATATATTATATTACAAGGGTCCTGATACTATTTTTTAAACGTATACCATTTACTTTGTTAACGTAATTAACTATACAAAAATTTCGTAAAAATAAATATATTTTAGAAATTCAGTTTCAGTTTTAAAGTCGTAAGCCTAAATAGTTATGACATGTTAATGATTTCAAAATGTCAATTATCTAATCTTAATCATAATAATAACATACGTTATGTAGCCGAATTACATAATCACAATTATGCAAACAAATTTTTCACTGTTAAAATCTGCATTATTCATTAATGTGTTATTTACCTTTATCTTTTTTCGAATTTGGAATCGACGTTCTGCAATTATTCGGTTGTGAATATACTTAATTCGATCAATAAATGAAAGCAAGGTTATAAAGGTGTCTGAAACGAGAAATCATTATTTGTTCACATAGTACATCGCCCGGCACAATGAGCAGAGGGCAATAGAGCCAAACGGTTGTTAATTAAGCTCTCACAATTGTGAACGGCCTACGGAATTGGAACTTGCGACTTGATCAATTACAGCTAGACCGATACAATGGGCCTAAATCGCTACTAAAAACGAATCAAAAGGTTGTGTAATATAATATATCCGCTAGAAATCATCTAAAGATTTTCCATTTGCTGGTTTTTGTCACGGCGAAAGCGCCGAGAAGCCGTTATGTCACAGGCTTTGTAGGGCGACAGAAGGCATAAAATAAATTAGGCAATTTATCTAATAATACGAAACGTTACATTACCGTCACCGATTACTAGATCTAATCGGCTATTAGACAATCGTCTTGAATTTTACAATTTGTCATTCCTTTATGAACCGTTCCAATTCTCAGTCCTGTGTATTGCATTAAAATTAATAAGATTTACGATACGATTCTGTGCTGTCACCATCATTTTAATCAGAAATGGAACTGTTTATAGAGATTTTCGTAAAGTATAGCAGTGTTCCTAAGGTACGGTGAATGGATTTCAGTATATTATGCAATACATATTTCTCACCATCGTATTGAAACTAGGTCGCGGAAGGTCCGCTATCGTAACATTATCTTTGCTGTCAATTTGATCCTTTATGAAGAGCTTTACTGCACTGTATTATATATTACAACCATGCTTCTATCGAGTGAAAATGGCTCATTGTTATTAGCACAATTTGTCACGAAATAGGTAAGTAATACCTAAACAATTTTTAATTATCCCAAGTTTTAATTAAAAATACATTTAATGACTGTTTCAACAATTCGACCTAGACCTTAAGTAGAACAATGTTTGTTACAAGATAAGTTTATCCATCCTTCCTATTAGTAAAATATTAAATTGTACATCGATATATTTAAAATAAAAGCGTTTTTTTTTACTGCAGTGATCGCTGAGCGTTGTATTTGTGAAAGCAGGAACATAACAATATAACATTACGTCGAAAGAGTGTTCACTTCTAAAAATTTTTTACCAAAGAGAAAACGAGACGGAACTTGCGCGTTACGTTATTCAAACTACGTTTAGGGAAGGGTAATTGCAGCTAGTTGCGTGTAATGGCCATTTTAAATTAGGCTATCCATCTGCGCACTGCCGATATGAGGTCATCGGCGCGTACTCTCAACTTATACGGACTGCACAATTGACCTTTGTTATTAAAAAAAAAATACATCATTACTTTTAGATATACCGGTGATAAACAATATGCAATTGTTCTACAGGAATAATGGTTAAAGTCAACAGCTATTGACGACATAACTGGTATCGGTAAATAGAAATAAATAATATCAACTAGAGGCAGGTACATGTTTTGTATGACAACGGCGTTGTTTGAACGAGCGTAACCTTCTAACGAGCCGTTAACATCGGATAACCTGGACGTGTGGTTTCATGCGACATACAATAAATGCTTTTTATTTATTGTCACTTTCGAGGCATTGTCTGTGTCGCCATGTTCATGGTTAAATGCCAGTGTCACAAGCCAAATTATGCTCTAATCGAAGAACTTAAGGGCTAATATCGTGAAATGACGGGAGTTCATTGTTCTTCATAGAAAGTGCAGCGGAGTCTGATCACGGCGAGCATTTTAATTGTGTTCGTTCCACAAAAGGACCTCTTGCTGTTATAGTTTTAGTCGCGTACAAAACATCGTTTGCGAATAGCGGAAAATTAATCATAGACGGGCTTCGCTAGCGTAGTTCTTGTTTTAGTATGGTATTTACAAAGTAAGGTTTGTGCTTTTGTGATTTAATATATTTCGTGCAGTTTTCTAATTTTAATCTTCTAGGTTGTTTAAAATTCATAATAAGTTGCACATATACAGCAATTTTGAACGGCAAAATAAAAATAAAACAGAAATGAAAATTAATGACTTTATAAATTTTTGAGCAGTTCAAAATTTGTACCTGCTTATGTAAATGTAGCATTCCAACCGCCGTCGACGAAATAAGATATTTGTTGCTCCGAAAATGTAATATTGTAATTGGAAATAATAGGAATTTTCCTACACTAATTTCTTCGTCAGATTAATAAACGATCTACCTTTATATGAACAGGTTTTTATGTGACTGGTTTTGTGACGGAAAAAATAATACAAGTGACTTATGCAAATTGACAAGGTCACGAAAATGTCATTATAGAACGTTAGAAGCTTCGCTACTCAGAAATATACTTCTCCAGTATTTTAAAATTACTAAAACAAAAGCACCCTTAGAACTTTTAAAAGATGTAAGAAAATTTTAACAAATATGATTTCGAAGAATGATAGACGTCACATAATCCTACAACAACACACGACTTGAACACTTGTTGAAATGTCAATCTTCTGCCTTACATACATAGATGCTACGCTGTGTCATTAGACGTAAGTATTCGTGTCATACGCTTTCTATTGTTACTCGTTCGAATATAAACTGCCTTTATACCCGATTCCAAAATATTCCGATATATAGGTAATTTGTGTTAATTCAGAGAATTTAGATCAATTAAATAAAGATTAAGGTTCGGTATTATTGTAAGTACATATTTTTGGGATTACAATTAATTTTATAATATTGAAGAGGGAGACTAATTAAATGTACTATTAATGCGCTACCCTTGATTGGCTGGTTGGGTTGATTATTATTTAGAAATCGAGTAGGAGTCATTAAGCGAACGAAAGCATAACATGGCATACAAAGCCGGCCACCCTCCATTGAAGCGCCAACGACCTTGAAAGGTCGCAAGTGTTGCCCTACCCATAATTATGCTGAATTCACAGTACTTTGGTGACTATGTTTTTTACGCAACATTAGTTATGATAAATTCAACTTGTATAATCAGTATCGTATCGTCCGATTCCTGCGAGTTGATGCCTTAAATGAATGCCTGTAATTAAAAAATTGCTATAATAACGTTCGTGATTTTCACTCGAGTCAACTAAACGTTCCGATAAAAAATAGTATTCATGCACAGGAAAAAGTTATCAACTGGAGACCGGTATAATTTGATGGATTATATTGAAAATGTAATGTATAAAATCTATTGCTAAAAAATTTCAGTTCGGCTCTACTATTGGGTGTTTCAGTATTGAACGGAAGACACTCGCTAAATATTTACTAATATTTTAACTTTACTATTATTCATAGTTTTGTTGTATAATATGATCGGTAGTAGTTATTTAACCGTTGTGTTGAAGGCATAATTTTTTTTTCCGAATTGAACTTTTGTAGCTTTTTATAAAATCTTGATCCATTTTTCGCTCTCTTGGGTTAGGCATTTTAAATGTGTTTTAAAAAGCGTAATGGATATCACACTTCATATAATTTCTGCGGGTGTCATTTATGGCTTGGCATATATAATATTCTGGTTGAATGTAAAATATTAAAACCGTACGTAGCACTAACAAGGACCCAATTATTGTGTATGGAAGAGTATTAAATAAATAGCATCACAAACAGCACAAGTTGTCCCAACAAGAGGTAGGCGACGACGCGTGAGTCACATGATCAAGCCCCAAGCTTTCGTAGTTACCTTTGCCTTTGTCCTCTCCGATAAATAAAAGGCTGTTATTTTTTATTCCTTTTATGTCTCCTGCCGGTCAACGGCCAGCATTTGGTTCGTGAGTCACTTCTTAAAAATATGTAGGCGCAAGTAGAAAAAGTACTTGTATAAATAGTACGATTATCACGTTAGTACGAAGTATTCAGCAGTATTTCCCCAACAGTTGTTTAAAATAATAGCATTTACCCACCGCAATCAAAGTCTATCATATCTCTATATATAGAGAGAAACTAAAATCATTATTAATACCATTCGTGTAATCGAACCAATCCAACGAATAAGTACTCAGAATGGCACACTTCCACTTGTATTAGTCGATTTTAAGTCCAGTATTATTATTATCATTGTTATTACGAAAAATATGAATAAGTAGTTACACGTCTATCTAAAGAAGATGAATGAATAAAATATCACAGTCATATTGTTTCTACTGGTTGTTGGCGCGGCCTTGTTCAATCTATCTATTGTCAGAGCAAGCTGTGGCTGTCGCGAGGGAGGAACAGCTCCCGAAGCGATAACATTACTTTTTTTCTGCGGTAACGTTATTATCGACGCTAAAGTAAAATATTAATTACAATAAATAGTAAATGAATAGGAATGCGATAAGTATTGAAGCCGTTAATAAGTATTCCAAACTGTTAGTTAACAGAAAAGTAATTGTGGCTAATTGGATTTATGAGCTACATTAATTTAAATTCAAAACACAATGGGTCACATTGACCCATTTGTTTCAAATAGATAAAATAATATGTTGTTCTTTCTGAAAACAATTTTTTTACAATTCTGCATCGTATATACTGTTCACGTTAGCCGAGCTTTAATTTCGTTAAAACATTAGTAATACGTGCGCCAAGACGCGATATATCCGTTGTATCACTTTTATTTACTATTAACTGTTAGACAATGTGTAAATAAAAACTAAAGTGATTTAACAATCGCATATTGAATGTAATTGAGAACACTGTCGAGGCAGTAAGTGTCATGATTACTTTAACGTAAGTAGCCATTTCCTCATAAATTGTGCCGAGAGGAAAACGCTACTTCAGCAGGGCAGTTCACTTTAACGTATCGGAGCAACGTTATATTAAGCGCATGTAATTTTTTCAATTTTATTCATAATTTTAGAAATTCAAATAAGACAAATATAATATGGATTGTGACAGAGTATATAAATAAGTGCAGTAGTTATTTTTAAAGATTAAATTTGTTCTAAATTATACCTCGTGTAAGGAAGGCAGTTGCGTGCAGCGATCAAATATCATAACTTTCGACTTAATAAATAACAAAACCAAACCATAATTTGAGGTTGAGTTTATTAAGATTACTTTAGAATGAATGATCGAACAATCCTAGCGGTTATTTTTTTAAGTAGTAAGTACATTTTCTCCGGAGATTAAATGTATACATGTATGTAACCTAACCTGTCTTTTTTGGTGCTGGTACTTTCAGTTATTACAATCTGTTGTCTAAGTTGTCTTCAATAGACAGTAGCCACACTGTTGTTTGTTGTAACTGTATTTGTTTCTACCTAACCATAAACATTACTTCTGGAGTGACCTACAATGCATGCTAGCTAGTATCAGTGCTAAAAAATCAATAAGTGACCAAATAGTTACAGTTTACAATAAACAATATGTATTTGCTATACGTTGGTACGATGTTGCCCTAAATACGAGCTGCTCAGTTACGTGTGGCTGGTACCGTTTCGTGACAAAAGAAGTTCAATTTATAGCGTTCATACGTTTTATAATATCATTCTAGAGAGGCGCTCAATTCGTGTTTGCGCGACCTTCAGGCTAGCTGCTTGTGAGCTACATCCACTTTGACACATTTACATTATATTCGTGCTAAATCTCATTTTATGTGTCCTCGGAGTTTACACTCATAACCAATATGGCCTTAATGTATTCCGTTTTCAGACGCGTGACGACCACCCGTTTACCTCAGTCCCTTCTGCGGTCGACTTGGGGGAAATATAATATACAAAGCTACTCCAGTGGGTTGGTTCTAGGGATGACAAACTAACCGGTATGGTTACGGAAAGTTTAAGTATCTTTCTGCAGTCTCATCGTTAAGTTTTAGTCGGTGCTATGTCAGCTATATTACGCTCCACGAGGTCACCCGTCTGAGTGAAGACGGAATTTTTTCCTCAATCTGCGAATCCCAATGAATACTGGCAAATAAAGCTGGCTATGCTTCGCTTAGAACAGCATTAGCTGTGCCGCCAGAGTCGCACGGTCGAGTAGTCGCGCGGCGTTGTCGCAACGTTCTTGCGCAACAGCTTGTTGCCGGTTGCGTCAACACCACGACCCGGTCGCGTTAGCTCGGATCACTCCTATGAGACGACGCTAAGCTAAATTGCTTTACTTTCAAAACTGTGATATGCAATACATACTATATGGAGTTAAGGATTTGTTAATTATTCTCTGTCATCATTTAACAAGCAAAAAATGACATTACTAGAATTCACTTTATGCTAATGCACTTTGGTATTCGTTTTGGGTTGACAGAGATATCGCTAATTGAAATTTAAAAAATGCCATCCTACCTATGATCGAAAACAGATCGGTTAGGTTAGGTTAGGTTGTAAACCAGTTTGGAACAACTCGTCAGACACAGTGTAAGCTACTATGTGTAATGTAATTATTATAATCCACTGATGGTAACTCTGCGAATTGTTACAGTCGATCGAACAAATAATCACCAATAAGTTACTAATAACTGTTTCCGTGGGAGTAATAAGAAAAGTTTCACTTAACGAAATTGCTATGTTTTTCAGTACAATACGTAAATTAGAAAATTGTTTTGTATATTACAGCTAGAAAAAGAAGTGGTAGGTATCTACTTATCGCTACAGAATAGACAAATCCGGATTCCATGTAAATTACAAAGCTGGCTTATAACGACAAATAGTGGTTTATTGATCGAGTGAGCGTTCGCATGGAATAGCATTAGTGAGTCACGGCTTTCATTTAATGTTACTAATATATTTTTCGTGATTTATAATTGCCAACTAAATGTACATGCTTAATTAAACATCGTCTGGCTTCTACGTAGTGTATGTTTATCATGAAATTTATAACGATCCATGGCCTTTGACATGAGTTTGTCTTAAAAAACAATTATAGACATTGAAAAAAACACTTTCAAAATCGGTTCACGCAGTTCAGAGTTATGAGGTAACAAACATAAAAAAAAATATATAAAAAATACAGACGACTGGAGTCCTTTTTGAAGTTGGTCAAAAATGAATGACAAAAACACAGGTAGTTATTTCGATTACTTGAGAGCCGCACCTTGTCAGGAGTCACGATATTCCTTGCATGATTTTTTTGTACTTCGTTATAATTATAACGCTTTTAAAATTATTAAACAAAGTCTGGATTTTATGTTTATGTCTGACTTTTTATATACTTTCAGGTTATTCCGTGTCTTCTTTAAATGTAAGAAATAGGTGTCGCTTTACGAGTTCAACCTGAGCTAAAATTCTGTAATTTTCAATCATACAATATTATGTAATATATAATACTTAGAATAATCATGCGTTAACAGGAATATTGTCGACGGGAAGATTTAGGTTCCTCTTTATAGCAAGGTCAAGAATAGTTATCAGACCAACTGATCACTTTGATAAGCTACAGTATGATGCTAGTAACCTGCGCGAGTTATGTGTGTCTAACATGTACACATTATGGGATAGCGAAACATGTATATACATATTTATATGTATTTCCTAACGTAGATGTATGTGTCGGTGAAAGAGAAATTCATGTTCAGCAATGACGGCGTTCCGACATTATAAAACAAATACGTAACCGCAAACGGTGTTAATATTACATAAACCTTACCA